>BPTQ01000007.1:128167708-128350848 GCA_019973895.1 Chrysanthemum seticuspe
TTAACGCTGAGTCAAATGATTATTTAAACAAATACACGTTAACCACTCAATGACCTAACTACTATTACACTTTAGTTTTAGTAAACACATTATCATCAATCCAGTAACTCACCAATTGCACATAAACAAATTTATTAGTAAACTGAGTCGCAATTTATAGTTTGTTATTGAAATGATTTTGATTTCACATTATCATCAATCCAGTAACTCACCAATTGCACATAAACAAATTTATTAGTAAACTGAGTCGCAATTTATAGTTTGTTATTGAGAAGCCTTTTGTCAAGGATTGGATTGTATAAACACAGATAATCAAAATAACTCTTTGATTGATAATTTGTGTTTATACAATCCAATCCTTGAATTGGTATCAGAGCATGAGAGAAGGGGCTTTGAATTCATACCTGGTGTTTTCTTGAACCATGTCAGATGTTGAAGACGCAGCAGGTCCTACACCGGTGAGGGTGAAGGAGGTCGGGACAACCACCGTAGCCTGTCCTATGTTATCATCTACCAACTACACTGTCTGGGCGCTACGAATGAAGGTAGTACTCAGAATTCATAAAGCATGGTCAACTATAGAACCTGGAACAGAAGCAAATGAAGAGAAAAACAACCTGGCGATGGGATTGCTGTACCAAGCAATCCCTGAAACTCTTATAATGCAGATAGGAGATGTAGATAGTCCGCATGTGCTGTGGGAATCGATTAAAGCTCGATACGTTGGAGCTGATAGAGTGAAGGAAGCGCGGCTGCAAACCTTGAACTCTGAGTTTGATCGGTTAAAGATGCACGAGACCGAGACCATCGATGTTTTCGCCGGAAAACTCGCCGGAATAGCTTCGAAATCCTCGTCGCTGGGGGAAACTATAGACGAATCGAAACTAGTTAAAAAGCTGTTGAAGGTGGTGCCGCGAAAGTTCATTCATCTTGTTGCTTCTATTGAGCAGGTTCTTGATCTAAAGAAAGTAGGTTTCGAAGATGTAGTTGGTCGATTGAAGGCGCACGAAGAAAGAATTCGTGGAGATGATGGTGGAGACGAGCAGCAGAGGGTATTATTTTCTCGATTGAATGGTGGTGGTGGATCGAGCGGTGGTGGCAGGAACGCCGGTGGAGGTGGCGGTGATGATTATGGTTTTTATGGTTCGTCTGGATCGAGAGAGAAGAAAGAAAAAGTGAAATGGGGAAGAGATAAAAGGGAGGGTTTTAATAATAGAGATGGATATAGGTCGGATGGATCTGATTCTTCTAGTGGGTCAAAAGCCCAAAGTATGAATAAACCCAACAAGTCCAAACCCAATTACAATTCAGACTCAAACCGAAACCAGAAAAAGAATCTGTCGAAGATTAAATGCTACAGATGTGATAAATCAGGCCATTACGCGTCAAAATGTCCAGACCGACTCCAAAAATTCCAAGAAAGTAATTTTATGGAGCAAGAAGATATTGATGAAACTGTATTTTTACACGAAACCATTGGCTCGAATCAAGTTCAAGGAAATGCGGAGCTTGATTTGAATCAAAGATATCTCTAGAAGGACTTAGAGATTCGGGGGTGATTGTTGGAATTCTAAGTCAAAGAAGTAAGAGTGTTGAATAATGGCTCAATATTGTCCAAGATATGCAACTTGAAAAAGATAGGAAATCTTATGAAAGATATGGAATCTTATCCAAGATTTTATACAGGTTATGCAAGTTAAAGATAAGCAAGTTGCTTGCTACTTGTGAAGAGTTGAAGCCTATAAATAGAAGCATTTCCTTTGAGTTTAACACACCACAAACACATACAATGTATTGTATAACATGTAATAGGTTTTGAGCTATTTTCCTATTATCAATCAAAGAGTTATTTTGATTATTCGTGTCTATACAATACCAATTAAAGAATTGATATTGTATAGACACGAATAATCAAAATAACTCTTTGATTGATAATAGGAAAATAGCTCAAAACCTATTACATGTTATACAATACATTGTATGTGTTTGTGGTGTGTTAAACTCAAAGGAAATGCTTCTATTTATAGGCTTCAACTCTTCACAAGTAGCAAGCAACTTGCTTATCTTCAACTTGCATAATCTGTATAAAATCTTGGATAAGATTTCATATCTTTCATAAGATTTCCTATCTTTTTCAAGTTGCATATCTTGGACAATATTGAGCCATTATTCAACACTCTTACTTCTTTGACTTAGAATTCCAACATTTTGAGTTGTGACAAAATGGGCGGGTTAGGTCACGCATCAAACTGACTAGGTTGAAATAATAAACGGGTGCTACTTTTTGAATCAAAGTCAAACAGGTTGAAATGGCCCGTTTATAGCTAGGAATGGCAACGGATGGGTTGGGGAAGATATTACTATATAGGAATAGGATCTTAACTAGGATATCCACCCTGTATCCGACTGGTACCCTATTGATGATCAACTGTTGGACTTTAGGGTTTTTTTTGCCAGGGAATATGTATCCCCATATAGACAAAATGCACACACCAGTTTATAACAGAAATGAAATCATAATACATGGCCCGTCTTATTAACGTGACACACTAAACATCATTCCAAGATATTAGAATGTATCTTAAATAGTGTTATCATCACTTAAAAAACAAATTATGCCAATAATATATGAGCTTAGGTAAGATAATTGAGGAACTCAGCAGCAGTTGCAACCGCACCTCCTGTGATGGCATCCATTATGATTTTGTCTCCTTTGCTGCTGCTGGCTGCTGATACGACTGCTCCAGTCAATGCACCAGCGAGCATTGCATTCTTCTGTGGCATTAGAAATTGCAGTTTAGGTCCCAGTTATATGGTTTATGCTATGGAAATATACTACGAGGTGAGTCATTATAAGACATGTTTTATATAAATCTCTTAGAAATTACCCAATCTCTGGTGCCACGCACTCTCTCCATGCCATACTCCATCCCAACATATACTCCAGCTACAGTTCCTGTTAATGTAACATAAAACTATTTTATAATTTCCATTGAAAAAGAAAACAATTAGAGTGATTATTTATGAAATTATGAACTTACCCCAGTATGCGCCTTCTTTACACATCTTCTTTAACTGCAATAACATGCAATGGCTGTTAAAATAATTGTTTTCACCAAATTTTTGTTTATATGCTCAAATCAAACATTTGGGAAGGCGTAAATGACTTGATAGCACAGAGATCAGAGTCTCTTACCGAGTGCTCAAGGTTATTTTTTGAGACACTCCCTGAAAAAAAGAAGATCAAGAAACACAAGCCAATTAAAAACTATAAATGTTTCCGACATAAAACATCTATAGGTATATTTATGGGAACAAGAGACAACTTCAAAAACTGATTACCACAATAGATAGAAATAAGACGTTAACTAAAATGAACTTTCTCGCTAAAAATGTAGGATGGGCCAAGTGGAGCTATGCTTAATTTTGGTGTAGGCAATCACCTCAAACATCAAACATACAGTTTATACTCAACCTTTTATTTTGCTTGTTTAACGCAATAGCAAGAAAACAAAACCCATATCAACACTTTATTTAAATAGCCAAATCTAATTACCTCAAAATAAGCCAAGAACTAGTTATGGTATCAGGTCACATGTCCAAGGAGACCAGAATGAAATGAACTATCTAATTAAGGAATCTGTGACTTTGTATAACGCGTTTGGGATGGATGAATAACCCTCGTGATTTTAGATCAAAATGGGTCATTTTTAGTATACTCACTTACTCAGATAATAGTAACTAGGAAACCAAATGCTAGTGCTCGTCCATTAAATTTATAAATATACTTTGACTTAATTTTGATGTGAAACTCAGTATAAGCATCATCTTCAAAACTAACATGTAGTGATGAACCAATGTGGCTACCAAACTTCAAAGAAATATATATCTCTGTACGCATTCAAAAGGAAGTAGATTTAAGCTTAACATTTAATCCGCAATAACCAAGAAGTAAACTATACACTAAGCTAACACATAATTAACTCATCATATTTTAAACGAAATCAGACAAAAGAAAAACCTCGTCTGACAACTTGGTAAGTCTCCTCAACAACTACTTTCGCAGCAGCAACCTGAAATATAACTGATCACAATCCACAGACCATAAAAAAAATCATTTAACAAAAAACAAAATAAAAATAAAAAAGAACACAAACAGTTCCAATCTTCAAGAAACCATCAACGGTAAGGTTAAATAAAGGTGATCCGGTATCGATGACAACGTCAACTTTAGGAGAAGATAATGAAGCCATGAATGTCTTCCTAGGCATCTTCAGTTATGTTGTTTCTAGTTATATAGTATCAAGTACACAAACTAACTTTAGACACCTTTGATTGTTTTTGCAGTTAGTTATGTACAGTATTTCATTGATTAACTACATTTTGTCATGTACCCACGTGACTTGCATTGTGTGCCACACAAACCATGTACTTTATTGGCTCTAAAACTAGTGATTTTAACTAAAAAAGGATATTGTATGTCGACAGTCGACACAATATTAAATTTTACTCAAAAGTATTTATTGGGCGGTGTATGCATATGCATTAGGCTGAACACAGTGGCAACCTAGTTCATCTGTGCCACATCAGCTTTCTCTCTTCGACGACCTGACGACGACCTATTTGCCACAGTGATGACCTAAGATTTTTTTTTTTTTTTTTACAAACGGTTCAAATTTTGGAAAAGTGGAAATTGTGGCTTGTGATACTCGGTTGTGTACTCAACCGAGTTGCCCCATCCTCTCTCCTCAACCGAGCTCGACCTAGTTCCCCACAATGGGTCGACCGGCCTCAACCTAGTTCCTCAACCGGCCTCAACCGAGACCATTGCACTTAGCCTTAGGGGTAATAATTTTTGACACGAAACGATAAGCAACACGAACCCGACAAGAAGATAAACATGTTTGGGTGAAGATAAACATGTTCGGGTCGAAAACATGTTAACCCGTATAACCCGTTAAATAAATGGATCGTGTCTAGGTTTAGTAATTTTTAAACAGGTCAACCGGTGAACTCATTTAAATAATGTAACTTTTTAAAACTAAAAGATATAATCTTTGTAAATAAATTTTTGATATCTGATGTTTATTGATGTGCCAGTATTTTCATTAGTTATCACGTATCAGTTTATTGATATGTAAATCAAGGTCACCAACCAACAATCTAATAAGCTTGAGAACATGTCAAGTTTATTCTGTCAGTTCGTTTTAATAGAGAACCGAAGCAAATAGCCCGATTTTTTATTTGGTTGGATTAGGTGTGGTTTCGATTAATTCGGTTTGGTTATTGGGTGGTCTAAAATAGTTTTGACAACCATTAACCCCAACCGATTAAGCTTACTAAACCGTAAACCGACCAAACGTACACATCTATCTATATGCTATGATTTGTACACTTACACTCTTCAACTCGCAAACTAATTAACCCTCTTAACGAGTTTATTTAAACAGGTTACATGGGTCATAAACGGGTTACGCATGTTATGTGTGTGTAGGTTAGGGATGCATGAGTTTTTTAATTAACACGGTTAATTTATGAGTCGTTTTTGGGTTGGGGCATTATCAACCCACCAACCCAAGTAGGTCGACGCAGACACAACTCGACTGCCACCCCTAATATGCATTAGCTAGCAGTAAAATTAAATCAAACAAAATTATGGGCTTGTAAGGAATATTAGACAATGTTGAAGAGATATTGGTATTAACATCAATGATGTAATTTTATTAAAAGTGGTAAATTTATTGTCATTTAAATAAAGAAAACTTTTTTGGTGCAAAGGTGAGAATTTTATTAATTAACAAAACAAATTACATCATACTAAGAGCACTAGGTACCCTAGAGCCGTTCCGTTGGTGCCGTAGAGAAAAGTGCTGCCACATCAACACTTTTACTCATAACATCAAAATTCACCACAACATCAAAAAACACACTCCCTCCTATAACACCAGTTTTTGGTGTCGTCGTGCACTCCTAGACCCCACATTTTTTTTTCTCGTTTATTCAAATAAACTAACACATTTAATAAAAACAACACATAAAGATATAAATACATAAATTAAATTAGTTTGGTCCAAAATGTTCGAGCCGGATTCGGTCGATATCCATCTCAAGGTTTTGTGATGTTCAATGGTCCAAATATAAATGCATAAAACACACTTGATGTTATGTTATTTCCTTATTTTTGTTCCATGGGCCATTAATAGTAAAAGCATTTGGGCTTTGACATACAATCAGAAAACTTCTAAATAGTAGTATATAATTAGGGTATACAATTATTTGACAGCCGCTTTTGTCAAAAATACTTTTGTTCTATTCACATGTTCTTCCTTTTTCTTTGTCTTCCATGGTCGACCCTCAGTCTCTCCGGCAAACTGTTTTTGTCGGAGTATGTTTCCAAACACCTCCTTGTTACTTCACGAAACACACATGAATCTGAAACACCCTTAAACTTGTATACAATCTGAAGAAAAAAAAACGGGATAACGCGAGGCACGGTACCCATGTGACGCCGTCCGGTTGGGTTTTCCGGGACGATGTGGGCTGGTCACGACGGCTCAGGACGCGAAAACGCAAGCCACGGTACCGTGATTGTGCCGTCCCGTTGCGTTTTCCGGGATGACACCAGCGAAAACGCTGGGTACCCGCTGCTCTAAGAAGGGTAGACATGCCTAACCTTCTAATTTAAACAACCGAACAATACATCTGAGTATCTGAGATACAAAGATCTTTGATACAACATAAGAAATACTATCTCGGACAAAACTAGCATACTATCTCAGACAGCTGCACCAAACATACCACAGTTGCAGACATTCAGCAGCTTTCACACAATTCTCACCATTAATGCACCAAAGATCATAACCTAAATAAAGAAAACTATATACAAGTTGTATAATCTTCGCAAAAAACTATCTATCAAATGAGTTAAAAGTCGTCTAAAATGTAATATCTTCACAGAAAAGATGCATTCTAAAAAGCCCGTCTAAAATAGATTAACCACCCCGTTTGACCCATTTTGACATTGATACATTTGATTATATTTCAACCAACTCGCTTCGATACATCCAGCAAATGATGATTGTCAAGGGCAAATATCCAACTATTAATCAGAATGAATTTTTGAGCGAAGCATAAGTTATGAACTTTAAAATACCATAAAATATTAGTTTTGAACTTATTTTACAAAAAGTATTAAAGATTATAACCCAGAAAGGTCATTCAAATCTTTAAGCTTCCAAGAGGATATTTTTAACTGTATAAACAAAAAATGGCATGGGGTTGATAATGTATTTGTTTGTACTTAGTCAATAGACTGTTTGGTACAACAAACTTGGCTTCTAGATGACTAAATGAACATCACTTCAGATATAGATATTACATGTCCAGAAATAATATAAGGATCATTGAAAACAAATGTTCACAAATGTGCATCACAATTAATGATATAGAGATTATCATATGAACACTTTCTAGTAGTCCAAACATTAACAAAGTAATTATTGTTTCACAAAGGAAAAGTGTATATCACCAATAAAACAAGAAAAGTCTAACAAAAAGCATGTAAATAGTTATCAAAAACGAAATTTCATGTTGGTCTTCTCATACGTCTTTGATGTCACTTTGGACTTGTGAACCATCAGAGTTAATAATCACGAAATCAGAAGAAGAAGACACAATAGATTCAGTACAGCAACATTTTCTGTTGCTCCTCTTCCTCATGTCCCGTGAATGATTGGAGTTGTTGGTCTCAATAACGGAAGGTGAAGGTAACGCTGATCTCTTTCGGCCTATCATACTTTCTAACATTATTTTCGGAGTCCGAGTCATCAGAATGCCCATTCCTTCTCCTACTGTTGGACCTCCTATTTTCCCTGCTATCAGAGATGTTAGGCTCATAATCCAAAGGTGAAGTTGCTCTTCTACTCGTCCTATTATGTCTTGCAGAAGCATGATTGAGATTCGAGTCATCTGAATGCTGATGGCTTCTCCTTCTACTGTCAGACCTCCTTCTCCTTCTGTCCATGCTATCAGAGTTGTTGGGCTCATAATCCGAAGGTGAATTATGTCTTGTACAAGTACCCTCATGATCAGAGTCATCTAAACTATGATGGCTTCTCCTGCTACTATTATCCATACGTGGAGATGGAGGATAACTTTTAGAGGTATCACTAGAATCTGAGTCGTGTGATTTCCGACGGCTTCTCCTTCTGCTATTATTCATACGTGGAGATGGAGGATAACTTTTAGAGGGATTACTAGAATCCGAATCATGTGATTTCAAACGGTTTCTCCTTCTACTATTCATACGTGGAGATGGAGGATAACTTTTTGAGGTATCACTAGAATCTGATTCATGTGATTTCCGACGACTTCTCCTTCTACTATTATCCATACCTGGTGATGGAGGATAACTTTTAGAGGTATCACTAGAATCCGAGTCACGTGATTTCAAACGGCTTCTCCTACTATTATCCATACGTGGAGATGGAGGATAACTTTTAGAGGTATCACTAGAATCCGAGTCATGTGATTTCAAACGGTTTCTCCTTCTACTCTTATCCATACGTGGAGATGGAGGATAACTTTTTGAGGTATCACTAGAATCCGAGTCATGTGATTTCAAACGGTTTCTCCTTCTACTATTATCCATACCTGGTGATGGAGGATAACTTTTAGAGGTATCACTAGAATCTGAGTCATGTGATTTCAAACGGCTTCTCCTTCTACTATTATCCATATGTGCACGTGGAGATGGAGGATAACTTTTTGAGGTATCACTAGAATCTGAGTCATGTGATTTCCGACGGCTTCTCCTTATGCTATTATCCACACATGGAGATGGAGGACAACTTTTTGAGGTATCACTAGAATCTGATTCATGTGATTTCCGACGGCTTCTCCTTCTACTATTATCCATACGTGGAGATGGAGGATAACTTTTAGAGGTATCACTAGAATACGAGTCATGTGATTTCAAACGGCTTCTCGTTCTACTATTATCCATACGTGCACGTGGAGATGGAGGATAACTTTTTGAGGTATCACTAGAATCTGAGTCATATGATTTCCGACGGCTTCTCCTTCTACTATTATCCATACATGGAGATGGAGGATAACTTTTGAAGGTATCACTAGAATCCGAGTCATCTGAATTCCAACTGCTTCTCCTTCTACTATTATCCGAAGGTGGGGGTGAAAGACATCTTTTAGAGGTATCATTGGAATCGAAGTCATCTGATTGTTGATGACTTCTACTTTTACTATTATCTAGAGGTGGAGGTGAAGGATATCTTTTAGAGGTATCATTGGAATTCGAGTAATCTGATATCCGATGGCTTCTCCTTCTGTCATAACTCAAGGTTGGAGATGGAAGTGGAGGTGGAGGTGGAGGTGGAGACTGAGGTGGATGTGGAGGTGGGGGGAGAGGTGGAAGGGAGTATCTTTTAGAGGTATCATTGGAATCTGAATCATGTGATGATATCTGATGGCTTCTCCTTCTCCTTTTAAATTTACTTTTCTCCCTACTGAACGAAGAATCATTAGAGTGGTTGGTGTCATAATCTAATGGTGAAGTTTCTCTCACATTATGCCTACTAAAGCTGTCATCATCTGAATACGAGCCACTTGATTGATCTGATCGTTGTTTGATTCTTCTTCTACTCCTGGACCTTTTTTTGTTACTAATTGCCTGAGAATCATTAGAGGTGTTAGTCACAAATGAATCTGAGTCATGTGATTGCTGATGGCTTTTCCTCCTGTTGGCGCTTCTCTTTTTTGAACTACCATTCTGGTCCCCATTCATTTGAAGAGTCTCTAAATCGTACGGCGTATCAGCGTAGATCTATGCATAAGATAAGTATCTTTTAAGTATCACATTAATCAAAACTTTTTCAAATGGTAAATGTTAAACAGGTCTTGAATGGGAGTTTTCCAGGATCGCATATGATCAAGAACATCCATGGTATCATAATCAAAAATCAATAAAAAGAAGAAACAAAGAAGATATGATGAACCCTCATAATCTGATATATTATAAATGAATGGGGTTGAATGATTTACAGGATTCCTAATCTATTTATACATGATGAAGAGTTATACGATTCAATAAAACTAAACATATAACCTAATAACCTAATAACTGTTATATAACTGATATCTAATGGGTTTGTTGGAGGCCCATCCAGGTTTTTTTTTTTGGTTAACAAGACTTAAAACAATTAAGTCCAACAGTAAACAATTAGAAATCATGAGTTTGAAGCTTGAGGGCTAATAGTTTGAAAAGTATGACAATTGATCAAGAATGACAATTGATCAAGATTCAATTCAAATTATAAAGTAAAGAAACAACACAAAACTAGAAGTTAAGTTTCATCCTATTATATATCAATCATCATGCCACAAAAAGCTAATTCCAAATTTGCATGACTCAATATCAAACCAGCACATTTATAATTTTAGTTATACTAAGCGACAACCATACAATCCCCTCATGATATATATAAACATGCGTGTCGTGATTCAAACTTAAACGGGCTAGTGAGTTAACCTATTTAATAAACGGATTAAGTGAGTCGACTTAATCACAACCAAAAGCCTCTGGTCATGAAGTGTTACCCTAGGCATGGGGGATGATAACCTAGAGTACCTTGATTAATTGCAAGTTAAATTAATGGTAATATAAACAATCTACTGGAATGACAATGAGAATACCCCAACGGCCCAACCCGATTAATTAATAAGATTGTAAGAACTTAGGAAGAAAAAAAAAAAAAAAAAAAAAAAAAAAAACCTTAGCATGACAAGTTACAAGTATCATATTCGATCTATTAAACCCAAAGGAAGAACGAAAAAAAAAAGTGTAAACAAAACATTAACGAGTTAAATAACTAAGATTTGCGTTAATTAGTAACTAGCATGCACGATGTGGAAGATAAAAGTGTATGGCGTACCTGTTATCGATGTTTAGTATAGCTCAGTAAAAGCGATTGACATGTAACAAAGATTTGGGTCGGGGGTATATATACATTCTCAAAGATGATTTTTAAGGAATAAACGTTAAACCCTGGCCCACCATAACCCGTTCTTTGGCTATATAAATTTTATTAAAATATAGAAGGGATTTTCCGTATCTTCTTTTATATAAGGCTAAAATACACCGCTGGTCCTTAAACTTGGTCGTACGCTTCGCGATGGGACAAAGCTAGGCGATATCATCGCCGGAGGTTCAAAAGTTGGGATTTAAATGCCAAACTCGTCCCTTCACCAGGATTGCCATAGTCAACTTTAATTTTCTGGATTTCCTTCGAGGGTATAATAGACCATTCACAATTTTGACCCAACATAGTTAAAATCTAACCCAACTTTGTCCCATATTTGTACCGGCAACACACAACACTCAACCCTAAAATACAATCAACACACATTTTACCCAAAGCAAAAAAAACTATAATGGCACAAAACGATAAGGGGAAGGCTTTGTTGAGTTCGTTGAGGAAAGAAGACTGCCCAAATGAAAAGGATTTGGGTGTTAAGAAGGAGAAGGAAGAGGCTGACATCGTGTTATCAAAGTTTAACGATTTGGGAGAAAGGATTACAAATCTGGAAATTTTGTTTAAATATCTTAAGGAAATGAAGGAAATGAAGGAAAAGGATGATATGGAGAGTTGTGGGTCTAGCTAAGTGTATGTTTAGATGATAGTAAACTTTGTAGTTGTTGAGAACATGAAATCGATGAATAAAAAATTGGGTTCTTATGTAAGTAATTGTGTTTGGTTGTGCATTGTATCTGCTTGAAATCGTTTTGCATTTCTTAATAGGTTTGACTTACCCAAGTCATACCACAATAGTAAAACACTAAATTTTTTGCCTTTCATAAGTTTGTTTGACTTGGGTAAGTCCAAATTCAAGATGTTACAATTTGAGACATTGGGCGTGTTCAGTCCCACTGTCAACACTAACACCAAACCAATTTCTTCCTAAACAAAACACCATTGTCAATACATTATTATTTAGTGCTAAAGCGTTTGCATTTTCAACACATATTTTTAAACCACTGCCTTTGGTTTTGCTGATTCGGGGGTGTTTGGTTTTGCTATAACAACTTTTGCTGATAAAAGAGGCTGTTTGGTTTTGCTGATACAAGGGGATGTTTGGTGATACATTATGATTTAGTGCCAAAGCATTTTCATTTTCAACACATATTTTTAAACCATTGTCTTTGCTTTTGCTGATACGGGGGTGTTTGGTTGTGCTGATTCAACTTTTGCTGATAAAAGGGGTTGTTTGGTTTTGTTGATACAAGGGGATGTTTGGTTTTGCTGATACTAATTAGACTAAAATACACCCAATATCATAATACAAGAACATATTAAATACATCAAACTTAGATGATATTTTATCATTATAATAGTCGGTTAAAGATCAGAAACAACTACATCAAACCAAGACCAACAACTAAACAAAAGATCCAATTTACATACCCTTTTTACCAACCTATATTTCCAAAACTAGAACCCAAAAGACCGCATTTATCTACCCCCAAGGAAAAACCCAAAATTCAGGCATTATGTTCAGCCATTTTCTTAACAAAACTTTCGTTGGAACGAATAGCTTCATCAGTTTGACCAACAATCTGTATCAATTGAACAAGTTGGTGTGTGTGCCTGGACTGGATTTTCCTCAGCTCATCCAAACAGTCAAGCGCTATTCCCCGAGGTCCCAGATCTTCGTTCTCTTTGATCAGCTCCCTACGCTTCATGATTCCTCTCTTCAGATGTTCAATGCACTGAAGAACTAGCTTTTTCAAAATCCCTTCTTGTGCAGCCTCTTCTTCAAACCACACACCTATATGATCATTCAACTTGGATGATCCAGCAATCTCCATGAGTTCATTCACAATGGGAAAATCTTCCATTGAAAATTGTTTGTGTGTGGAAAAAGTGGTGGATGGGTTTATCGGTTGGTGTGCACAAGTAAAAAGTGTCTCCGGTAAGAGACGGTCAAGGGTCTAATAGGTACTTTTTTTCACACTCGGTCCCTGAATTTGTCTTGGTTGCCGTTGTCACACTTAAAACTCCCGCCCAATAATCACTTTAGAATACACAATTGGTCCCTCAAGTTGCCAACTTACGTATACTACAACTTAGTTGAAGTTTAAACAACACAAAACCATTAGAAGTTTGACTTTGTTAAGTCAAACTTCTAAAACATATCAAATTATCAATAAACTCCAAAACAAATATTGAGTAATTGTTTTGCAATATTGACTTTACAAAGTCAAATATTGAGTAATGGTTTTGCAATTTTGACTTTACATAGTGAAAAATGCTAATACTACGTACAAAATAGCCATTCACCATTTTCAAGTATTGACTAACTAAAGTAAACTGGAAATGCAGTTTTACTTGCTACAATCAAATTGAAATGGTAAATGAAAGTTTGACTTTAGAATGTCAAACTTGCATCACCTACAATACACACAAACAACAACATATGAACAAGCTAATTTTAAGCAAACCATATAAACAAATAATGTACCAAAATACCAAAACTATTTTGCAACATTGATTGTCATAGGGTATTCAACCCATACATAAACTACAACCACTCAAAGAAATCTACCATGGCTGTGGGGGAAGCTCGGTGGAGTTTCAACAGCTTCCTAGCCAACTCCCAGTTGTTCTTGATATTTTCATTCTCATCATGACTCCTATCGCTGAGCCTGATATTGATTGTCTTTAGCGACCGGGAACACGCAAGTATAAACTTTATTAAAGTTAATTCATGCTCTGTTCTAGGAAAAGTTCGAAACACCACAGTCTGTAGCTGGCCATGGCTGAATGTGTTTCTGTCTACAACATTGGGAAAATTTTCCAAAGTTAGAACACTAAGCGTGTTTGTAGCCTGAAAAATCAAATAGTGTTAAGAGATACACAAACATGGCAATTTAGGAATGTTTATTTGCTACATATGCATTACTCCAAAACACTTACTCTGGTATCCAACATTTTCAAATTTGGACATCCACGAATCATTTCAATGATGAACGATAACATAACAATATTCCCAAAATCGACATGGGATAGCTTAAGGTTAATCAGGGATACAAAGGGCACATTCATCCTAGAATTAGCTTCCCGTATCAACTACAACAAGCTTTAAAGATTAAATGTCATTACTGTTACACAATGGTCTTTAACATTGTAAAATCATAAGTGTAAAACTCAAATTGTTCTTACCGTGCAATCATCAAAATCCAATGTAAGGGTCTCAAGATTTTGAAGTCTTGTCAGGTGAAAGATATTGGATGTTGTGAGTGTCATCACAACATTATAACGACCGAATCTCAAATCTAACTTCCTCAAATTCCTAACTTTTGCAATATCCTAAAGTCTCATCTCGTTTGTACTAGGACGATTCATTTTAAGAGACTCAAGTGAGGGACAACCAGCAATAAAGTCCCAAATTGTACCGCTTAGAAAATTGACATGAATCAATTCTAAGCTCAGTAGATTTGGAAAGCCATGAAAATATTCTAAACTAGCCATACCACAAACATGAAGTACCAGATGTTTCAACTCACTACGAGAGTAAAGTTGGGTTGGGAACGTAACTGGGTCACCATACCAGTTTGTAATAATCATCTCCTCAATTCCATGCTCAAACAAAAACAAGAGCCACTCACGAATCTCTTCATAATGAAAGTTGTCTATTCCAATAATTGATCTTGGCTCTACGGCGAAGACAAACTTTCTTATTGGACCCATAAGCCGATTTAAGAATCTAGTAACAAGCCTCCCATCTAACTCATATGTTAAATAATAAAAGAAATCCTCATCAACTATGACATCGGTGAGCAAAGTCCACTTAGATCTCCAGTTCGCGCTAAACTAGAGGTTCTCACCGCTTCTAACAAAGGCAACCGATTCAAAATGTTAGTGATCACTACATCTGGCATGTTGCTAATACGATCGATCGACATGGTTTTGTTGAAAGTTGGGTTGGTCTTTTGAGTTCTGGAAATGACGATTTAGATTCGGATTTCGATTTCCAGTTTATCGTTTCTGGATAATGGTGTATTATGATTGGTAAAATTGTTTGTTGGGTGGGTGTATTGGTTCGCGCGAAATTAAATGCAAGCGTATCAGGGAAGAAACGGCTAGTAGGCACAATCACAATTGGTCCCTGGGGTTGAAGGTTGGGTCAAAATTGTGAATGGTCTATTATACCCTCGAAGGAAATCCAGAAAATTAAAGTTGACTATGGCAATCCTGGTCAAGGGACGAGTTTGACATTTAAATCCCAACTTTTGGACCTCCGGCGATGATATCGCCCAGCTTTGTCCCATCGCGAAGCGTATGACCAAGTTTAGGGACCAACGGTGTATTTTAGTCTTTATATAATAAAGGAACATCATTTCGAAGTCATTATGTCAATTCATTCTTATTGAAAACATAATTGGGCCAATAAGAGAGCTCAATTTCGCCACGTAAGCAAAATCGTGTGATGTGATTGGTTAATAAAAGTCAAAATTAAATTGATTTTGGTCAAACTTTAATAAATTTGGTGGAGAAATTTGGTTGATAAAAAATACACATAAAAATATAAGTGTCAAATTTGTGAAAACAAAAACTTAAAAAAAGAGGATGTAATTAATAAAACTTTAGTGGTTGAATTTTTAAAAATTATATAGAGTTAACTGTAATATTATAAACCTCCATGTTTTTTAATAACTTTGGATTATAAACAAATGCCCCATTATACTTTATACCCTTTATACTTTATATCTTAAAAAATACAATGTATATGTTGTTTTAAAATAACAACATATAAATTTGCATAAAATTATAAGTATCACTTTTTTTTACTATATACGTTCAATAAGGACTCATTTATTTTATTTTTAAAAGTTTAACCTATGTGGATACGAGTTTACATTTTAAATACGACTAAATTACTGAAAACGGGAATATAATTATCAAATTGTAAGCACGGGTTACTTCAATATAAAAATAAATATACGCGATTGTACTTATAACAATGACTCATGTAATTCTTATTTATTTATATAATGATATCTAGAAAAATATTTTTAAAAAACTTTAAGGAGTATATTTTAACTGTATCAACGCTCATTATGTGCTATTAAACTTGCATCATGTGTACAACATAATATCAGTAGTGAAATTTAAATAACAACATCAGCATCTATGTCAACTAAATAAATTAAATCCTGAGTTACCTAACATAAATTTTTACAAATATTTTACTAAACTCTAATGAATATTCATGCATAATGAAAAACTCGTGGATAAGTATTAGTTGTACTTATATCACAGTTTTCATGGGCAAATTCTTATATGTGTATATACTGAACTAAAATGTTAAAATAAATTTGATTTATGTGTAAACTTCGTGCGTGCACGAAACTTATAACTATATAATTATATGCAATTACCTTTAAAAACACAATATTTAATATTAATACAGAATAATTTTTTTTGTGAAAACCCCGTGCGTGCACGGGTATTATAACTAGTATTTCTCATCAAGAAAAAAAAAGTAGCCCCATCGAATCACCTATCCTTAACAAATGAGTGATGATTTGCACACTTTATAAACTTATTGGCACACTATAATTTATGGTGTCTTGACATATTTACCCTTATAAGGTGAAAATGAGTAAAAATGATGTAAGGTTATAAATGTCAAAACATCATAAATTGGAGTGTGCCAATAAATTTATAGAGTGTGCAAATCATCTCTTAACAAAAGTCGATATACAAAAACATTAATAAAAGTAGAAATCATTGTCTCTTAATGATGACCACGCTTATTTGGTGCGTTTAGTTACATAAAAAAGTTTAATTTTACATTTTTAGATTTATACTAACAAATAAAGGATTTAATTTTTTACGAATGCGGTCATATGATATTGTTTTCTATTCAAAAAAAAAAAAAAAAAAAAAAAAAAAAAAAAATTATAAAGGAAATAAGGAAAAAAGATTGTGTTTGTAGTTTTTCTTGTTAGTAAGAAATGCAAATTTTGTGTTTTAAAACGGATTCTCTATTTCTTTGTTTTGTACAAAATTCTTTTGTGAAAAATGATGGTGTTTTTATTCAACTAAAAGTCTAAGGGTGGGTTTAGTTGGAGGAAAACACAATTGTTTTCTATAAAATGTTTTGTGGAAAACATAGAAAACAGAGATCATGTACAAATTAGTGTTTTATAATTAAATTCTTTACAAAACACAAAATCCGTATTTCGAACTTTAATACACAAAACTACAATTTTTTTTTCTCTCACCTATTTCTTTTAAAATACCCGTGATCAATTTCCACACTTATTTTCCTTAGGGTAAAAGCCACTAACAGAAGTGATCCATTTTTTATACGTTTTCGTCCATTTTTATACTTTTCGTCCGTTTTTATATGTTTTAACACGTTTTCGTCTGTTTTTATACGTTTTCCTTTGTTTTTATACGTTTTCGTTCGTTGTTATGCGTCTTCGTCTGTTTTCATCCGTCTTATACGTTGTTATACGTTTTCATCCGTGTTTATATGTTGTTATACGTTTTCATCAATTTTTATACGTTTTGTTCTGATTTTCTACGATTTTATACGTTTTCGTTCATTTTTATAAGATTTTGACGTTCTCGGCTGTTTTTATACGTTTTCATCCGTTTTTATACGTTTTCTTTCGGTTTTGTACGTTTTTGTCCGTTTACGTCCGTATTTATACGTTTTTGTCCGTTTTTGTACGCTTTCCTCCGTTATATACGTTTTACGTTCGTTTTCGTCGTTATATGTTTTTATGTGTTTTCGTTCGTTTTTATATGTTTTCGTCCGATTTTATACGTTTTCGTCTGTTTTAATACGTTTCCGTAAGTTTTTATACCTTATTATATGTTTTTATGCTTTTTTAACGTTTGTATGTTTTTATACGTTTTGTACACTTTTGTACGTTTTCATTCGTTTTTGTCCGTATTTATACTTTTTTATCCGTTTTTTACGTTTTGTACGTTTTTTAACGTTTTCATACCTTTTTATTTGTTTTTTATATGTTTTTATCCATTTTTATACGTATAAAAACGGATAAAAATGAATAATAATGGATAAAACGTATAAAAAGGTACTAAAACATATAAAACGGATAAAATGGATGAAAACGTTTAAAAGTACAAAAAAGTATTAAAACGGATAAAAACGTACAAAAACGAATAAAACGTAAGAGGACGTATAAAACCGACAAAAATGTATAAAAACGGATGAGAAAACAAAAAAACGTAAAAAACGGATGAAAACGTTTAAAAACAAATAAAAAGCATGAAAAAGTTGAAGAACGTAAAAAAACGTACAAAACGGATGAAAACGTATAAAACGGATGAAAACATAAAAAAAGGTATAAAAAGGATGACAAAGTATAAAACGTAAAAAACACAAAAAGGCAAAAAAAAAACCGTACAAAGATGTATATAAACGGACGAAAACGTATAGAAACAGACGAAAAATATATAAAACAATACGAAAACATATAAAAACGTATGAAAACGTCTAAGAACGCATAAAGACGTATAAAAATGAACGAAATGTATAAAAACGGAGGAAAACGTATAAAAACGTAAGAATACGTATAAAACGGACGAAACGTTTAAAAACGGACAACAACGTATAAAAAAAAGAATGAAAACGTACAAAAACGTATAGATCGTATAAATACGGATAAAATGGATATAAACGTATAAAAAATGAATAAAAACGTACCAAACGAATAAACGTACAAAAACGTATAAGAATGTACAAAAACGGATAAACATGTATAAAAACGGATGAAATAGAAAATTTTACTTTATGTCGAATTGTAGTCGTTTGAAGATTTTTTTCATAGTATTAGACTTTTTTTTTTAGTTATTTTATAATTTAGTTGGTTAGTTTATAATATTTGTTTTTGTGTTTTGAAGATGCCTTTATAATATTACAAATGTGAATAGAGAATTTAGATAGAAAACAACAACACTTGAATGTTTTCTAGTTTTGCAAAATAGAAAACACAAACGCATGTTTCTCTAATTAAACGTGTTTTTTATGGAGATAGAAACTCTCTTTTTTTTACAAAACAAGAAATAGGAAATAATGAAAATTTTTCTCCAACTAAACGCAACCTAATTTTACAACTACTTTCATATTTTAATTTTTTATATATATACTCAAATGATTGTAAGTTTAAGTCTTATTAGAGATATTTAATTAAGGATAATTTAGGCAAAATATTAATTTAAGTTTTTTCACTTTTTACTTTTAGTTTTTTCCTTTATCTTTCATAATAGAAAAAATTACACATTTGGTCTTTGTGGTTTGCTCAGATTTCAAGTTTAGTCTCTAAGTCGTTTTAATTACACCAGAGATACCTATTTTTGAAACCTTGCACTCATTTAGTCCCTATATTGGATAGGCCGTTAGTTTCTCCGTTAAGTGTTTGCATCGTTAGTCCTTCCGTTAATAATTTTTGCACCGTTAGTCTTATTTTTTCAAATAATAGTTTTCGCCAGTTAGTCCCTCCGTTAATAATAGTTTTCGCATGTTTTTTACGTTTCTGTCCATTTTGGTTCGTTTTTATCCGTTCCCCCCCTTTTTTTACGGTTTTCATCCGTTTTTTACGTTTTTATCCGTTTTTTACGTTTTCGCACGTTTTTTACGTTTTTGTCTGTTTTTATCCGTTTTTCATTCGTTTTTTTTTTTACGTTTTTGTCCGTTTTATCCTATTTCGTTCGCTTTTTATCCGTTTTTTTACGTTTTTATCTGTTTCGTCTGTTTTTATATGTTTTCGTCCGATTTCTTACGTTTTTGTTCGTTTTTTTATCCGTGTTCATTCGTTTTTATATGTTTTCATCCTTTTTTTTACGTTTTTATCTGTTTTTATAAACTTTCATCCTTCTTTTATGTTTTTTTCTATTTTTATACGCTTTCATCCGTTTTAGGTAATTTTCGCCCCATTTTTATGTTTTCGTCCGTTTTTGTTTTGTTTTGTCTATTTTTTTATACTTTCGTCTGTTTTTAGGTAGTTTTCGCCCCATATTTTTACGTTTTTGTCCGGATAAAAATTGGCAGAAACGAAGAAAAAAACACACAGACAAAATGTATAAAACAGGCAAAAACGTAAAAAAAAACAGACGAAAACATATAAAAACTGACGAAAACGTAATTAAACAGACGAAAACATATAACAACAGATTAAAACAGATAATAACGGATGAAAAAGTTGAAAAATGGGCGAAAACGGATAAAAAAACGAATGAAACGTAAAAAACGGGCGAAAACGGATAAAAACAGACAAAACGTAAAAAACGGGTGAAAACATAAAAAACGGACGAAAATGGATAAAAACATAAAAAAAAACATACGAAAACATATAAAAACGTAAAAATCGTCCAAAATCGGATAAAAAAACAAATGAAACGGATAAAAATGTAAAAAAAAAAGGGCAAAAACAGATAAAAAGCGAATGAAAACGGATAAAAACGTAAAAAACGGTCAAAACGGATAAAAACAGACAAAAAACGTGAAAAACGGACAAAAACGCAAAAAACGGACGAAAACATATTAAAACGAAAAAACGTGCGAAAACGGATAAAAAACGAATAAAAAGGGGCAAAAAACGTAAAAAAAGGCAAAAACGGATACAAACGAACAAAAATGTAAAAAAGGTCAAAAACGGATAAATAACAAACAAAAACGGATTAAAACGGACAAAAACGTAAGAAAACGGACGAAAACATATAAAAATAGACGAAGACGGATAAAAACGTAAAAAACAGACGAAAAACGTAAAAAAACGGGGGAGACGGATAAAAAACAAACGAAAACGGATAAAAACGAACAAAAACGTAAAAAAACGGGCGAAAACTATTATTAACGAAGGGACTAACTGACGAAAACCATTATTTGAAAAAATAGGACTAACGGTGCAAAAATTATTAACGGAGGGACTAACGGTGCAAACATTTAACGGAGAAACTAACTGCCCATCCAAAATAGGGACTAGATGAGTGCAAGGTTTCAAAAATATGCATCTCTGGTGTAATTAAAACGACTTAGGGACTAAACTTGAAATCTGAGCAAACTACAGGGACCAAACGTGTAATTTTTTCTTCATACTATGTATAAAACAAAAATAGTCAAAGTGAAAAGTTAAGAAAGTGAAATGTTCAAAAAATTAAAAAGAAAAAGTTAAAACAATTAATTATGAGTAAGTGAAAAGTTGAAACTAAAAAAAAAATGTTGAAAACATATGTTTCAAAAAAAACTATTAATACACATAAAAAACCAGGTTAACCCGGGACACTTCAAACCAGGTGGGTTGACCCGGTTTAATTTGACCTTTTTTTTTACCCAACCTGTCGGGTTGACCCGGTTTAAATTGACCCATTTTTCGAACAGAACGGTTCAATATGTTTAACTACCCGGGTCGAACCAGATTTTAAAATATTATATTTAATCTCAAATCTTTAAACTTTTATTATTTTTCGTTTATAACCCATAACTTTATTTTATCACTAAAAGCATTTGTCGATATAAAATATTGTTATTATGTACGGGTACTCGTCTAGTAGATAGATAAGATAAGATATCTATACTACTTATAATAGATGAATGAATCTCTCTCCTCATGGTTTTAAAATTAAGATTTACAAAATACAAAGCCTATTGTACAATACATAATGCACTATTTTTGATCTTTCTCATCAATCTTAATTTTAAGACTTACAAGTCTTAAAGCTTAATGTACAAAATACAAAGCACTATTAATGTGGTCAAGATATTTAATGTATTTAATTAATTAACTGGTCAATAAATACAATTAATGCAGTTATTAAAACACCCCTTCGCAAGAAATACAAATTGCCAAGCATATTGTACAACCAACTTAAACATAATTTCTGCATTAAAATGTCACTAATACAAATAATAAAGAACATTATACAAATATTCAAGCCCGAATGGGCAGTCCAAATGGGCCCGAGCCCGAACGGGTACGGGTAGGGATGAGCACGGTACCGGTCCCGTACCGATCCCGTACCGAATAGTGGTACCGATTTTTTCCCGAGCATAAATTAGTGGTATCGGTACCGTACCGAACGGGATTCGGATATCGGTACCGGTACCGGGAAATCGGGTTTTTCCAGCTTTTTACGGGAATTTCCCGATTTGGTACCGGTCCCGTACCGAATTAGTGGTCCCGATTTTTTTTCACCTTATTTCGTAGTCCCGGTACCGTACCGTATTTCAAGAATCGGTACCGTTTCGGTACGGTACCGGTACGGTTCCGGGATTCGGTTCGAAATGCTCATCCCTAGGTACGGGCCAAACGGGCACGAGCCAAACGGGGTAGAGCCCGACGGGCACGAGCTAAACGAAAATTTTGAAATCCGTAAATTTATTATCAAAAAGAACATAATAAACTAAAATACATGATTCACCGGAAAATTTTATTCCAGGGTATCCGCCGGCGCAACGCGCGGGAACCTTGTATTAAATGTCACTAATAAAAATAATAAAACACATTATACAGATATTCAACCCCGAACGGTCAACGGGTAAAATGGGCTTAAGCCCGAACTGGTGCGGGCCAAACGGGCTCGAGCCCGAACAGGCATGGGCCAAATAGGCACCGGCCAACGTGCTTGAGCCCGAACGGGCACGGGGCTAAACGAAATTCTTGATATCCGTAAATTTATTGTCAGAAAAAACATAATAAGCAAAAATACATGATTCACCGGAAAATTTTATTTCAGGGTATGCTAGGAAAATAAAATAGGTGGTGTAACGTTTAAGTATGAAAAAAATTGCAGTTAGACTACTGAAAAAAAAAATCAAATGTACCAAATTGTTAAAAATAGGCCACGGTCTTAAATTAGACAATGAGTAAATGGTTCTCACAAGATGGCCCGGTAGGGCCTGATAACCAGCCCATGATCCATTCTATAAACCCCTCAAAAGAATATATAAAACCCATACGTAGATGCAAACATAAACCCTGATATTCTTATTCACCAACTTATTATCCAAGAAATAATAATCGGTTGAAGATGTACAAGATTAAGGTTGAAGATCCGAGTTCATTTACAGCTGAAGATGAAGCTCGAATGGCTGCCAAGATAGATCAACTTCATTTACGTGACAGGTTCTCTTTTCTTACTAACATGTGTGTTTAAATAGGGCTAGGCCTTAAATATTACGAGTAGTATAAGTCCTAAATTTAAGTACATGACCGCCGGGGTTTTTTGAGGGTGCACGAACCGATGATTTTTTCTTGTGTAGTCTAAAATTATGTAATAAAAAATTAAAATGCACTTGGTCCTTAATTTTTGGATTACGGTTTTTATGTACTTTTCATAAAAACCTTGATTTTTGGTCTTGAGTCCAGAACTTATTATATATAAACTTAAATGATAGAAAATTGTAAACAGAGAAGAAAAATAGTTTTAGGCGGTGTTTACTTTTTAAGAAAAGTTTTTTCTGCCTCTAATGTTCGCAGGCGCGCAAATGTTTATTGAAAAGTTGTGTAATAAGGACATTTTTCCACTTTCAGTTTTGCTGATTACCACTTCTTGCTTTATGAAGTCTTTATCCACCTATTCTTTCATCGATATGATATTTTCAAAATAAAACATTTAAAAAAAATAAATACTAGTAGCACCTATAATTGAAGAAATTGACTATAAAAGCTTCACTAAGGAATCTATATCAATAAAAGTCAAAATAACTTACTTTTATCACATGGAAAACAAAAGTACTTTCTGTGGTGCCATAATTTTTAGGCCTCAACTAGAAAATTCGCGTTAGGACTCGCGATGTGTATTTTTGTTTGATACATAGTATAAATGATTTTGGTTTTGTTCTCTGTATAATATATTATTAATCTTTCTTCAAGTGTTTTGTTTTTATAAGAATGAGTTGTCTTCTAAAATAATACCCATTATCCCATTCTATGAAATACTGGTTTAGAAAAATGTCACAATTCGTTGTATTTTAATGTGACATGACTAGATTTCAAAAAAATCATTTGCAAAGATTTTTCTTTAGTTATGATCTTTAAGGCTTCATATGCTATTGTTGGTTGCATGTTATATGATCTAACTTATGCATATTGTGTGAAGCTATATTGATGTTCTCCTAAATACCAATGCAGTTATGGTATTGTAGTTGGACGTTAAGGGAACAAAATTTTACTCTTGATGCGGTATCATATATATAAGTTGTGATTTGTGAAAACTTGTTTAAAATAGTTACAGACAGTGTTTGTGTGTAACATTGGGGCTATAGTTTTCTGATGATTTTATTTATTTTTTGACTACTTCAGTGGCAGAACGTATATTTTGCTTGCGGATAAATGCTTTAAAGAATGTGTAGACAGTTTTTATCGTAAAAACATAAACAAGACGGAGGAGACATGCGTTGGGAGATGTGCAAACAAGTTCATAAGACATTCAATGCGTACCGGATTGAAAATTGCAGAACTCATCCAAGAAGCAAAAACTATAGACGAACAAAACTAAAGCTATATATTCATTGGTTACGAATCATGACTTTAAACATTTAAACCATTATGTTTCATAAAAGATCCAAATTATAAACTCTTTACACCATTTGTTCTCCAGGAAATTCTTATATGATGCAAGTTGTATGAGCTTTTACTTTGTCAATAGATGCTTAGTACAACTGACTTGGCGACTAAACAAAGACCCCTTCACATAATTTCATGTATTTGCATTTTTGACGGTCGTTGCATATAGCATAAAGTGTCAATCCATCAGAAGTGAATAGATTGTGTAGGACGGAACTAGGGTGGGTCCTGGGTCACGGGACACTCATTAATTTTTGTGGCATATTTTAAATTTATGTCATTAGATCTCGATTTTTTCTAAAAGCACCCGGTCCAAAACATTTGTGTATCTAGTCTTACTGTTATATCCATCTGGTTAATTTGTGTCATGGTTGTGTCCCTATGTGTAACTATATATGATATCCATTGCACTAAGTATTTGTTAGTACAAAAAGTGTGACGGGTTAGGATATGTGTTGAGAACGTATGTTGGGCCGGGCCAACAAGCTATCAATGGGCTGAATCAGTACTAAATCAAGTAACGGATTGATTCCCTGCACAAATGAAAGTAAACTGTTAGCCTTATCGTGGGGACGGACCCCACGATTAAGCTCCGACGTGAGAGTAAGTATTCATGTTTGTCAAAGAATATTAAAGAGTGTGTATTAGTATGTGTGAGAAAGTCATACCTTGTAAGAGAGTTGGAGAGTTCCTTTTATAGGCGAGTCCAATACTAGGGTTTATTTCGCTTATAATTGTTAGTGGCCTGAGTGGGACCCTTGTTGGGCAAGGTTCCGCAGTAATCATAATTTCGGACACATATCATCTTCCGCGGACATGCGTCTGATCCGCTAGGTGCTCTACGTGCGTCTTTATATATGGACCGCATGAAATTTGTTATTGGGCTTACTGGCGGTCCAGTGTTTGTGGCTGTTTTTCTTTGTTGGGCATGGGCCAAAAGTGTGTATAGCACGGGCTAAGCCCAATAGGCCTGCTGTACGTGCTATACGTCATCAAGTCCCCCAGTCTAGTTCATTCATTGCGTGTGATGTATTAGTTGCGTGCGGTGAATGTTGCTAGACTAAGGTATCTAAACTGTTCTTCTTCCGTACTGCCAAAGCGTCTTTGTGACGCTTCCTCACTTGGTAGGTGAAGCATGAGACGTGGGCGTTTTTGGGCTTTTCATCTTCTAACAGATTTGATTGGGTGGCTCACTTATCTTACTGTCTTCTTCATCTTTTACTTTTAATCCTAACCGTTAGCTGAATCGTTAATGACACATGCGATCTCATTGGATTATTTTGAAATAAATATACCATAGGTATAAATACCCGATGTGGTTTTTACTATTCCACTTTCTCCCTTCCACCGTTCTTCGCCATTGTTGAAATTTCTTTGACTTTTAATCGGCCATCTTATACCGCACTTTTCTCCAAAAGATTTCTCAGTTTTTCAAGTTAGATTTTAATACTTTTTCTTCCGCTATGGGTATCATTATGCATGTTAAGTCTAATCTCTCTCAAAGAGCGCTTGACATTTTTTGTGATAAGTTTTCTATTCCGGTGGGGGTTCATCAGGAATTGCCCGGTCCCAACCAAACCATTCATGAGCCACCGGCCGGAAAGATTGGGGTTTATACCAGATTTTTTGAATTTGCCAATTTCCGACTTCCTTTATCCGTTTTTCTTGTCGATATCCTTAGGCATTATCGTATAAACATATCTCAACTTTCTGTTATCGGAGCAGCTAAAATTTCTCATTTTGAGATTTTGTGTCATGTCCATAGCATTACGCCGACAGTTGGTTTGTTTCGGTATTTTTACATTCAATCTAAGAACAAGGGTTGGCTGTCGTTTAGTAAACGTTTAGATAATGCTGGTTGTTACACCAAACCTCTTAATTCTCTTAAAAGTTGGAATGATCATTTTTTTGGGTTGATACCTTTGCTTGCCCTGTTATTACCGCTAAAAGTGTTTCCAAGGATACTCTTCCTGAGTCCGACGAATTCAGCGCCTATCATTATGCCACCCTTGTTGCTCATCCTTCCCCGTTCCACAAGTTTTCGGAACCCTTTCTTTGCTTGATTGGGCTAAGTCATAACTATACTTTAGATGAAGAGACTTATCCCTTATTTCTTGATGACAACGAACGGGTGGGTACTTGTTACTATCTATGTGTCCCTTAGTTTGTTGCTTTGTATCTGCTTTTAATTTGTTTCATTCTTTTTGCAGGAATGGACTTGCTTGCTTTTATCAAAGTTGGGGATCCCATGAAGGTAAAGATTGGTGTGAGGGAGCGGCTTGAGGGGGAACCAAAGCTATTAGATTCTACTGTGGGACGGACTGTTCCGCTTCTTCCTTCTGATCCTCCCGGTTCAAATAGTGAGCTGGAAGCTAGAGAGATGGGTGATGAGGAGGTGATTTGCACCAAGATGACACTGCTACTGGTGTTGGTGATGCTTTTGGGGTTGAGCCAATTCTTGAAACTGTGACCGCGTCGGCTAGTGATGTTGCTGTTGTGAAATCCATACATAGGAAAAGGAAAGATGTTGTTGAACCTAACCATCCTCCGAAGAAGTTAAGGGGTGATTACGGAGATTCTAGCAGACCTGCCGTTGGTGGTAAGTCTAAATCTGTCATTGAGAAATTAATGAGGGGTAGTGTGTTGAACTCGGAAGTTAGTATTAAAGATGTTAATACAAATAAACCGTAAAAACGTTTATTCATATTTAGCGATCTCGTTATGTTTTGTTGATAACAAATATAAAGTTATCATAAGTAAAATTATAATAATACATATTATTTTGCAAAGTATATACATTTGGTCATTTACATAAAATGTTGTAATAGTTTAATTACTGTAATAGTTTATGTAATAGGATGGGTAATATCCAAGACCTATGACCCATACCCATGGAGCTAATCCATAACCCATGACCCATTGCATGAAATCATGTTGGGTATTATCCATGACCTATGAACCAATGTCCATGACTCATGACCCCTTGTCTAGATACATTGTATCTTGTTGGGTACCCATGACCCAAAGTCCATGACCCATGGCTCATACTGATAACCCATAACCAGGTTTGCAACCCAAAATCCGGACTGTTCTGACCCAGACTGCCGGATCCCTGGTTTTGCACTGGCCGGATCCCCCAAGTGAGGGATCTGCCGGAACCGTGGGACAGAAGGCTTTTATGCCTGTAAATAGTGAGCAATTTCTTCATTATTACTCACCCTTTTTCTTACAATTCTCTCATATATTATCTCACTCTCCTAACTGTCACAATTCTCAATTTCCGGTCATTTCTCAAACTCCATATTCATCATTTCATATCAATTTATGCATGGGTTTTGCATTTTTCATTAAACGTTTATTTTCTTATTAAATAAACGCAATCGCGTAAACATTATTTGAACATTTGATCCGATACTTCCAAAAATTTATCACAATATATTTTTATACTCATATTAAGTTTATAAAAATAATATTATGAGTTTACCCAATGTATTAAATTTATTTCGTATATAAATTGTTATGTTTATATAAATTACGACGGTTTTCTTAAATTCAACCCGATAAATATTTATTCACTCAAATCTTTCAAGAAATGTATTTTTATAATTTTTATGACCTCAATATATTTTATCTTGACCCGTGAAAATTTATTTTTATTTAACGCTACCTTAAATATTCAAATGGGTACACAATTTACCACAAGTCTTCAAGTAACTTACATTTTATTATACTTATACATTTAATTATCACAAAATACTACTTGGTCTTTTTTCTTTCTTTGAATGTCGACCAAGGGGGGGGGGGTGGATGACTCATTTACTTGCTAAAATATCTCCTACAAGTGTAAGATATTACACTTAAAATATCACAAACACATACATCTCACTTTTGCAAGGTGTATTAGATCAAACCTCTCTTTCTCTTCTTCTCCAAGTGAACCGGCCAACCAAAGGGATCAAGAGGATCACCAAAATATTTTCAAGACAAGTATTTTACACTCTAGTTACACTCTTTGTATAGGTTTTGAAATAAAAACCTAGGGTGATTAGGAAAACCCTTTGTTCTCATAAACCTCATCAAGTATTCTTGTAAGCATCTCATGTCCATTTTTCATCTTTCATATTCATTTCATATTCATTTCATCATATTTGAGCAAAAACATGCAAGTCATATGATGTTGTACCACTTTTTCATTGATTTATAGAGTTATGAATATATAAGTCATCCTATAATTATTCCTTGTTATATATTAGTTTTGGTGATGTCTAGGAACCCATGACACCCTAAGAAGGTGTATGGTAGGATTAGAATAGCTTCGGAGTTGTTTTGAATGGGTTAGAATAGGTTTGGCGCGAGAAAAACTCATTTCGACACGTTTTATAAAAAAGGGTCTGTCCATATTTTGAAAATCTGGAAAATCCGACAGTGGGTATAATATTTTGGGCTAGATATTTAGAAAATATACTTTAAAACGAAAACGTGGCCGCTTGAACGGATTAAAACGGAGCTATAACGAAGAAGTTATGAATTTTTCAAATTGGCGACGAAAACTATAAATTTCTGGAAATTTCAGCATGAAAATGTCCCCCTTTACGAGTCAAAAATGAAACTTAGGTGTTATAAATTATGTCGACTTGACAAAAATATATTAGTATACTTTGATACGAAGCTAAGGACATATAAAACGTAGAAAACGGAATTGTAACGATTAAATTATACACGTTTTCACAAAGTTGCCGTAACTTTATTATATAAGAAAAACTATATTAATTCTAATAGGCAAGTATTACATCAAACTAGTCACCATGTTGGAGAACGTTTTTAACAATGATGTAAAACTTTTTATAAAGAGATGTCTTCTAGTAAAAGTAAATTCGCCAAGTATATTTTCCAAAATGTCCGACCGTTTGTTTAGCGGAGTTGTAATGAATTACTTATGGTTGCTTAAACTTTGCCGAAAACCATCCTTTAAACTATACTTTTGGACTAAAGTACAATACTTAACCTATATTTTTCTTTGTGATCGAGACCTCTAGAATGGAAACTTAAATACTAAAACTTTGAGATAATGATACAAGCTTTCAAAAAAAAAACTGTTGGGTTCGTTTTCTAACACTCGATGTGCATCATTTTGTGACTATCATAGGAGGTTGTTTCAACGTAACTATTTGTAGAGTATATTTTTTTATATACGACGGGATGTCATAAACACATATTTTGACGATAAACATTATTTCCAAAACGTACAAGTGGTATGGATATCATATGAGTTTGCATGCACGACATTGTTTCATGACTTATATTAGAGCATATCATTTATAATAGGTCGCGGTTAGACTGTTGCGTCTCATTTCTGTGCATCCACTTTGTCATCATAACTATTGCAACAGGTGAGTTCGTAGCCCCACTTTTACTCGTTTAATTGTTTTATAAACTCTTCGGGGGAGATACATGCTCAACTACTTGCTTTTACTATTGCAAATACTCAAAACATTATACTTGATTGCGTTTACATGATTGTGTTATACTAAACACTAAAGTCTCCCAACCTAAACAGAGCAGTCCAATTTGAAAGTCTCCCTTATCAACGGAGCAACACTAAGTGCAATAATGTGAACTATTATGACTGTATGTGTGCTTGACTATAAAATGAACTATCATGAACTTGTTACCCTTTTGTTTCACTACTTATGCTAGTAAGTAGATTGTGCCCGAACTAAATTGATCACTATGTTATGAACGCTATTATTTGAATCACTTTCCTTGATTTTGAACCCTTCGACATATATATTTGAACTCTTTTAAATTGATTCGGACCTTTTAACATATAAGTGAACACTTTGGACTTGATTTGAACCTTTTGATATATTTTAAACTTGTTTGACGTGATTTTGAACGCTTCGACTATCTTGAACCTTTTGATATTATTCGAGCTCTTTGACTGTTCTGAACTTTTGAACTCGACTTAAATCTTTGAACTTAATTACTAACTTTTGAACAGAACTCTTGATCTTAAATACAAACTTATGAATTGTTTGAACTTATTGAACCGGACGTGTTATGACCTTGACCTAAAGTCTCCTATGATCGGAGCATCACTATAAAGTCTCCCATGTCGGAGCATCCCTGAATTAGTATATATGTGGTGAAATATTGTGAATTATTATGGTAACTTATACTTGACTATTAGACACACTATATTTTGTGCAAAGTCTCGCCTTGTTGGTGGAGCGTTCTCAATAAATCTCGCCTTATCGGTGGAGTGTGCAAAGTCTCGCCTTATTGGTGGAGCGTTCTCAATAATTCTCGCCTTATCGGTGGAGTGTGCAAAGTCTCCCCATGTTACGGAGCAGAACGTCTCACTATGTTACAGAGCGTTCTTGACCCAAAGTCTCCCATGTTCGGAGCAGTGCAAATTCTCCCGTGTTCGGAGTGTTCTTAATTGTATATAATAGTTGTATGATGTACTGTTCGTACATTCGCATTGTTAGTCTCCTATTAGTAGGTAGTATGGATAGCGCTATTAGAGGTCGGCCAACCTCTCGTCCACTATGTTACGGGACGCATATTATTTATTCTAGGGGCTTTGCCTGGCATACATTATTATATACGTGGTGCTATAATGTGAACTGTTCTGATAATGTATACTAAATTACTAGACGCACTACATTTTGTGCAATGGGTTGTGAACACACAGGTTGCAAGTTTTGTATGGGCGGAACTTGGAACCGAGTGGATTTACAATGCCTTTGCTTTGTGAACTATTATGATAACGTGCACTTGAATTCTAGACATATTTTGGCAGTGGGTTGTGAACACACAGGTTGCAAGTTTTGTATGGGCGGAACTTGGAACTGAGTGGATTTACAATGCCTTTGCTTTTGTGGACTATTCTTTATGACCAAAAACTTTGCCTTTGTTGCATGAACGCTCTTTAAAAGCTTTACTTGTTAACCAAACTCTATGAACTCACTCAACCATTGTGTTGACACTTTTAGCATGTTTTATCTCAGGTATCTAAGGCATTCACTTCATGGCATGCATGTGGACTTATTATAGAGTCGCGGTGTCGACGCGTCTCACCTACTTTTTTTGCACTTAACTATCGTTTGGTTGTAACAAACTTATTTTGGTATCTTGGAAATCTATTGGGACCTATGTTTTGTAAACTCTGATTATCTTACTCAATCAAACGATATTTTCAAAACGACACTTTAGGTCGTTCGATATAACTGTAACTTTGATGCTATGATCGTCATCCCCCAGGAATTCCATTCCGCTGCAAAATAGGTAATTTGGGGGTGTGACAGATTGGTATCAGAGCATCGGTTATAGAGAACTAGGTTGCATCATTGACCCTAGACTATAACTACATCATCATAGCATCACATCATATCATTATAAGTGCATACTCCTTATACATGCGAACTTAGGACTCAACACCAAACATCATATGAGACGATTAGTCCAAGCATTGCATAGTTACTCCTAAATTATACATAGCCTGATCACCTATGTCTAATTCAGGAAGAATCATGCAATGAAGGGAGTAGTAGTCTCATATGTGTAAGCAATTCCGTAATCGAGCCAAATTTTCAAAAGATTTTCTTCAAACCACTTGTTTCCAGTTTGATCCGAGTGACAGTTCTTGTTTGATGAGTTGCAAAGATCGAGCTAGAAACAAGTTGTTACCTAAACCGATTTAGCCTAATCGTATGACAGTTCTTGTTTGATGAGTTGTGGGATTAAGTAAAAATCGGTTACCTAAAAGTCTTTTGAAAATTTTGCTCGAGAATGGGAAAGCCTGCCTCATCGAGCCTAATCATAAGAGAGCATGTCTTTAGAATGGGATATAGTCACGATATATGCATGAGCATTGACATAATCATTTAGACCATACATGAGCATAAACTTTTAGAACCCTTGTCGCGGTTTGGGCCATAGTATCATTAATCGAATCACGAGGACGTGATTCCTCTGACATGGGAAGAATGTCACAATTCTCAATTTCCGGTCATTTCTCAAACTCCATATTCATCATTTCATATCAATTTATGCATGGGTTTTGCATTTTTCATTAAACGTTTATTTTCTTATTAAATAAACGCAATCGCGTAAACATTATTTGAACATTTGATCCGATACTTCCAAAAATTTATCACAATATATTTTTATACTCATATTAAGTTTATAAAAATAATATTATGAGTTTACCCAGTGTATTAAATTTATTTCGTATATAAATTGTTATGTTTATATAAATTACGACGGTTTCTTAAATTCAACCCGATAAATATTTATTCACTCAAATCTTTCAAGAAATGTATTTTTATAATTTTTATGACCGCAATATATTTTATCTTGACCCGTGAAAATTTGTTTTTATTTAACGCTACCTTAAATATTCAAATGGGTACACAATTTACCACAAGTCTTCAAGTAACTTACATTTTATTATACTTATACATTTAATTATCACAAAATACTACTTGGTCTTTTTTCTTTCTTTGAATGTCGACCAAGGGGGGGGGGTGGATGACTCATTTACTTGCTAAAATATCTCCTACAAGTGTAAGATATTACACTTAAAATATCACAAACACATACATCTCACTTTTGCAAGGTGTATTAGATCAAACCTCTCTTTCTCTTCTTCTCCAAGTGAACCGGCCAACCAAAGGGATCAAGAGGATCACCAAAATATTTTCAAGACAAGTATTTTACACTCTAGTTACACTCTTTGTATAGGTTTTGAAATAAAAACCTAGGGTGATTAGGAAAACCCTTTGTTCTCATAAACCTCATCAAGTATTCTTGTAAGCATCTCATGTCCATTTTTCATCTTTCATATTCATTTCATAATCATTTCATCATATTTGAGCAAAAACATGCAAGTCATATGATGTTGTACCACTTTTTCATTGATTTTTAAGAGTTATGAATATATAAGTCATCCTATAATTATTCCTTGTTATATATTAGTTTTGGTGATGTCTAGGAACCCATGACACCCTAAGAAGGTGTATGGTAGGATTAGAATAGCTTCGGAGTTGTTTTGAATGGGTTAGAATAGGTTTGGCGCGAGAAAAACTCATTTCGACACGTTTTAAAAAGGGTCTGTCCATATTTTGAAAATCTGGAAAATCCGACAGTGGGTATAATATTTTGGGCTAGATATTTAGAAAATACACTTTAAAACGAAAACGTGGCCGCTTGAACGGATTAAAACGGAGCTATAACGAAGAAGTTATGAATTTTTCAAGTTGGCGACGAAAACTATAAATTTCTGGAAAATTCAGCATGAAAATGTCCCCCTTTACGAGTCAAAAATGAAACTTAGGTGTTATAAATTATGTCGACTTGACAAAAATATATTAGTATACTTTGATACGAAGCTAAGGACATATAAAACGTAGAAAACGAAATTGTAACGATTAAATTATACACGTTTTCACAAAGTTGCCGTAACTTTATTATATAAGAAAAACTATATTAATTCTAATAGGCAAGTATTACATCAAACTAGTCACCATGTTGGAGGACGTTTTTAACAATGATGTAGAACTTTTTATAAAGAGATGTCTTCTAGTAAAAGTAAATTCGCCAAGTATATTTTCCAAAATGTCCGACCGTTTGTTTAGCGGAGTTGTAATGAATTACTTATGGTTGCTTAAACTTTGCCGAAAACCATCCTTTAAACTATACTTTTGGACTAAAGTACAATACTTAACCTATATTTTTCTTTGTGATCGAGACCTCTAGAATGGAAACTTAAATACTAAAACTTTGAGAAAATGATACAAGCTTTCAAAAAAAAACTGTTGGGTTCGTTTTCTAACACTCGATGTGCATCATTTTGTGACTATCATAGGAGGTTGTTTCAACGTAACTATTTGTAGAGTATATTTTTTTATATACGACGGGATGTCATAAACACATATTTTGACGATAAACATTATTTCCAAAACGTACAAGTGGTATGGATATCATATGAGTTTGCATGCACGACATTGTTTCATGACTTATATTAGAGCATATCATTTATAATAGGTCGCGGTTAGACTGTTGCGTCTCATTTCTGTGCATCCACTTTGTCATCATAACTATTGCAACAGGTGAGTTCGTAGCCCCACTTTTACTCGTTTAATTGTTTTATAAACTCTTCGGGGGAGATACATGCTCAACTACTTGCTTTTACTATTGCAAATACTCAAAACATTATACTTGATTGCGTTTACATGATTGTGTTATACTAAACACTAAAGTCTCCCAACCTAAACGGAGCAGTCCAATTTGAAAGTCTCCCTTATCAACGGAGCAACACTAAGTGCAATAATGTGAACTATTATGACTGTATGTGTGCTTGACTATAAAATGAACTATCATGAACTTGTTACCCTTTTGTTTCACTACTTATGCTAGTAAGTAGATTGTGCCCGAACTAAATTGATCACTATGTTATGAACGCTATTATTTGAATCACTTTCCTTGATTTTGAACCCTTCGACATATATATTTGAACTCTTTTAAATAGATTCGGACCCTTTAACATATAAGTGAACACTTTGGACTTGATTTGAACCTTTTGATATATTTTAAACTTGTTTGACGTGATTTTGAACGCTTCGACTATCTTGAACCTTTTGATATTATTCGAGCTCTTTGACTGTTATGAACTTTTGAACTCGACTTAAATCTTTGAACTTAATTACGAACTTTTGAACGGAACTCTTGATCTTAAATACAAACTTATGACTTGTTTGAACTTATTGAACCGGACGTGTTATGACCTTGACCTAAAGTCTCCTATGATCGGAGCATCACTATAAAGTCTCCCATGTCGGAGCATCCCTGAATTAGTATATATGTGGTGAAATATTGTGAATTATTATGGTAACTTATAATTGACTATTAGACACACTATATTTTGTGCAAAGTCTCGCCTTGTTGGTGGAGCGTTCTCAATAAATCTCGCCTTATCGGTGGAGTGTGCAAAGTCTCGCCTTATTGGTGGATCGTTCTCAATAAATCTCGCCTTATCGGTGGAGTGTGCAAAGTCTCGCCTTATTGGTGGAGCGTTCTCAATAATTCTCGCCTTATCGGTGGAGTGTGCAAAGTCTCCCCATGTTACGGAGCAGAACGTCTCACTATGTTACGGAGCGTTCTTGACCCAAAGTCTCCCATGTTCGGAGCAGTGCAAATTCTCCCATGTTCGGAGTGTTCTTAATTGTATATAATAGTTGTATGATGTACTGTTCGTACATTCACATTGTTAGTCTCCTATTAGTAGGTAGTATGGATAGCGCTATTAGAGGTCGGCCAACCTCTCGTCCACTATGTTACGGGACGCATATTATTTATTCTAGGGGCTTTGCCTGGCATACATTATTATATACGTGGTGCTATAATGTGAACTGTTCTGATAATGTATACTAAATTACTAGACGTACTACATTTTGTGCAATGGGTTGTGAACACACAGGTTGCAAGTTTTGTATGGGCGGAACTTGGAACCGAGTGGATTTACAATGCCTTTGCTTTGTGAACTATTATGATAACGTGCACTTGAATTCTAGACATATTTTGGCAGTGGGTTGTGAACACACAGGTTGCAAGTTTTGTATGGGCGGAACTTGGAACTGAGTGGATTTACAATGCCTTTGCTTTTGTGGACTATTCTTTATGACCAAAAACTTTGCCTTTGTTGCATGAACGCTCTTTAACAGCTTTACTTGTTAACCAAACTCTATGAACTCACTCAACCATTGTGTTGACACTTTTAGCATGTTTTATCTCAGGTATCTAAGGCATTCACTTCATGGCATGCATGTGGACTTATTATAGAGTCGCGGTGTCGACGCGTCTCACCTACTTTTTTTGCACTTAACTATCGTTTGGTTGTAACAAACTTATTTTGGTATCTTGGAAATCTATTGGGACCTATGTTTTGTAAACTCTGATTATCTTACTCAATCAAACGATATTTTCAAAACGACACTTTAGGTCGTTCGATATAACTGTAACTTTGATGCTATGATCGTCATCCCCCAGGAATTCCATTCCGCTGCAAAACAGGTAATTTGGGGGTGTGACACTAACGTTTGATCATTTGATCATTTTAGTAGTTCTTCTATCTTTTGTTGTGATTCTCATATAGGTCCTTCACAAAGGCGAGATCACGCTATACTACAAGTCATCCAAGAAAAAGGTCCTTGATTGATTTGTCCATCCACAAGATTTCTGTAGCAAGATCTTGTAATTCATATTTCACATAGTTGTTGTGTAATACTTGTGTAAAGGTTTGGTTCTACCTCGTGGAAGAACTCGGTATTTAGCTTTGTACCGGAAAAAGTATAAGCGACGTTGTGAGGCTTCTCCACCAAGTTGAAGGAGCTTATTGACATAGTGCTTGAACTCTCAAGTGGGGGTACTCGGGGAGTGAAGTAGGGCAAGGAAGGTGTCCTTGTAGCTGAACCACTATAAATCACTTGTGTCGCTACTTCTATCCTTTACTTTACTTGCTTTCATTATTTACTTTACTTATTGTTTCATACTATCTATCCATCCATACGAATTCATATAAGATCGAATCTAAATCTTTGAAACTTAAATTAAAATCGGTAAAACTATTCAAACCCCCTTTTAGTTTTCCACAATTGGCATCAAGAGCAAGGTTTACAAAAGTTTTAAAGTAAATTGTATTTTAAAAACTTTTCGATCACAACGAGTTTTGAAAATTATAGAAAAGGGCAATCTATGCAACGACCTCCACTACTTGAAATTAATGGTTTTATTTATTGGAAAAATAGATTTGAAACTTATGTGAAATCAAAAGATATTGATCTTTGGTATATTATTGTTGAAGGTGATTTTCAAGCAACTACAAAAGATGATAAAACCGGCAATGAAGAAGACATTTCTCATGATTTGTCTCACCGACGACCAAAAGAAAAAGCTTTCCAAAAATAGTGAGGCAAAAATGGTTTTATACAATGCCTTACCTAAAAAAGAATTTGAAAGAATTCCTATGCATAAAACCGCTAAAGAAATTTGGAATTCTTTGGTTGTAACACACCAAGGAAATCAATAAGTTAAAAACAACAAAATTGATTTATTTGTTCAACAATATGAAAAATTTTCGATATTGGATGAGGATAGTATTGATAATTCTTTTGCTAGATTTAATACTATTATTACTTCATTACAAGCACTTGATGAGTCTTTTTCTAGTCGTAATCATGTCAGGAGATTTCTAAGGGCGCTTCCATCAAAGTGGAGACCGAAGGTGACGACCATCGAAGAATCTAAAGACTTGTCAATCCGCACTCTCGTTGAACTCATAGGCAACCTAAAATTCTATGAGCTCGTTCTCGCTAAAGACTCTGAGGTCTCAAAGGAAAATAAAGAGAAACATAAATCTCTTGCTTTAAAGGCCAAGAAAGTCTCAAGTGATGAAGAAACCTCATATTCGGAAAGTGATGACGAAGAGTATGCAATGGCGGTACACGACTTCAAGAAGTTCTTTCATAGAAAAGGAAGATATGTCAAGCAACCTTATGACGACCAATAGGGTTGCGAAAAAGCAAAGACGACAAGAAAGTGAAGGACGAACACAAGTGTTTTAAATGCGGGGATCCTAATCACTTCATTAGTGAGTGTCCCAAACATGACGAACAAAAGGCGTTTGTGAGTGGCTCGTGGGGAATGAGTGAGGAGGAGAAGGAAGAAATTTGTCTCATGGCAAAAGACTCCAACGAGGTATGTTCCGACTCTCTATATTATAGTAGTTCATCGTTAGATGATGAATCTTTACATCTTGAATATGATAAGCTTTACAAAATTAGTCTCAAAGTAATTAACAAAAACAAGATTTTGAAAAACAAAAATGAAAGTTTAGAAAAGGAAGTTCTTGAACTAAAAGATAAAATAAATAGACTAGAAAAATGGAAAAGAAGTAGACAGTGAATGCAAGCTTTGTGTAGAACTTCAAACGTTAGTTGATCATCTTGATTCTAAGATTGCTAGAATATGTACTAATACTCTTGATAAAATACTTGATAGTGTTAAAACAGGTAATAATCAAAAGGGGTTAGGTATTCAGGAACACATTGCGTCAACTAGCGAGATTAAGGAAACATAATTCGTTAAAGCAATTGAAAAATAGGCTACTGTAGTCACGGATCCGACGGATCCCTTGAAAAAGGAACCATCTAGTATAAATTTAGGGATTCGTGGGTCTGTACCAGTAAACAGTAGAAATAACACAGCCACGTCTTCTAGAACCGATTTTGTTATTGTTAACAAAAAGAAACCAACCCATGTTACTGTTAGAAATGTCAAACAACCACCTCCCATAAAACAAAGTCAAAGTTTTATGAAAAACAAAGGTCCATCGTTTTCTAAACCGAACACAAATATAAGAAGGCCAACAATGTTTATCCTAGAAGTAACCACCATCAAATGGGATGGAATCCTAATACACAAAATAGTTTTTCATTTCAAAACTTTACACATTAGAATGCTTTCTCACCATTTTCGTATATGTCTCATATGAATGAAATGTATGTGGGGACCAAACTTTTGAGTTAATTGTTTTCTTAGGTGTGCCTAAAGGTTGACTTAGATCCGGACGAATGGATCAAGGATAACGGGTGCACAAGGCATATGACCAGTAATAAAGCATTGTTCTCCACATACGAATCCTTCAATGGAGGAAATGTGGTGTTCGGAAATAGCAAGAACAAAATTGTAACACCTCAACCCGATAAGGGTAGAAGTATCACAGTATGGTGTCATATCAGAACATACATAACGAACATAAATCACACAGCGGAAGTCTTAATTAAATAAATCAAAAATTTAAGTCAACAAGACTTATCAATACATAGATACCAAAAGAAAAACTCCGAAATTGAAAATATAATAACAAAATTAAATGAAGTCTAAGATGACTAGGCATGGTCTCTATATCAGCTCATCTCTCAAACCCCAGCTCCTAGCTTATGTACCTGCCGCAGGGAAAAGAAATGCGGCTGAGCTTAAAAAGCCCAGTGAACAGATATAACGATACAATAATAATAAAACTGAACTGAGAATCAAAGAAGGGAAGTCAATCAATAAATCTGGTATATCAAAGGAACATAGTAGGGTAAATGAAACATAGGAAAAGGGGTCAGTTATCCACCACGAGCCAACAAAACAAATCAAATCAAATCATATATCCATAGTAGCCTGCAGTAACCAATAGTAACCATAGCAGATATAACAGACATGGAGTGATCAGCTCCCAGATTGTGAAGACGCGTATTGCACACGACATCATTCACCAGACAAATCATAATATATCAGATAACAGAACAAATCTAGGATGCATCCATACGCCCCTGCAGACAGATAGTGGCCATATAATATACTGAGCTCATAATCAGATAACAGAAAGGGACGGTGTGTAACATCACTCGTACACACTAGAGTCATGCCATTGGTGCATCAATGACACGGACATGGAACCCCCATGCCTAGTGATAGCTCGGGTCTCAAACTGACAGGTCAAAGCAAGGTCATATCATAAGGATTCATATCAAAGGTTCAAAAGTCAAAGGTTCATATCAAAGTCCATATCATAGGTTCATAATCAAAGGTGCATATCAAAAGTTCATATCCAGGAGGTTCATATCAGTGGTTCACATTAAACAGTTCACATAAGAGATTCAATCAAAGGGAGCATAGCAGGGTTATAGGGAAGCCCTAGTAAGAAAGCTCAGAGCAAAGGATAACAGTTCAAAACCAATATCGAAAGATGTAAACGAATCATGAGAAACCCCTACTGAAAAGGGATAGAATATCTGTACCTTATTCGAACGACAAAGCAGATAAAGATAGAATCACACAGAAATAGGAATCACTTCTTCTTCGGAAAATCTACAGAAAGTGAATAATAGTACTATTATTAGCTTATAATGTAAGTGAACTACTCTTTAAGATTGTTTTTAATTGATAATGAAGCTTCTTACTATTTTTAGTAACTTTCTGTTTTTTAGTAATCTTCCCATATTTAATAAGTTAGCTATACTCGTCATATATCCAAGGTATAAGCTTTTATATAATTATATAACATAAATTAGGGTCCATTAGGTTATAAATCAAAGTATGGGGTTTATATTGTAACTATTACAAAGTGTAGGGTTCATAGTGTACTTCAGCTTAAAGAGTTTATTTTACTTTGCTACATGCACGATGATATGAACAAAGAAAAATTAATACGCTTCATAATATGTTTCAAGTACAAGATTTGTTCTAATATCGAGCTTGCCCGCGGTTCTTAATATCAATATCTACGGCCAAGTGAACATACCAAATGACTAGCTCCCGACTCATCTTCCCGATACACTTTCAAACATACAAAACGGTTTACCCATTTGCCCCGCGATCGCCCTTAAACATAGCCCTCCGACAAGACCAAGTACATGCTTAAAACATCAAACTAATCATATGTTATGACTACCCAATTTAACGAGACACTACAGCAAGTATACTACACATGAATTCATAACTAATGCGACAAGGATGTCATGGATACAAGGGCTTATCAACACGACGTACAACACATAACCGAAGTATACCAAGACAGTAGGTTAATGCCCATAGACGACATATATCAATGCGTAAACCATATCATTAAAACAGCCCACAAGGTCATGTATAAGTCGACCTGTATACTTAAGTTAATACAGTTTCTATTATTGCATGTATATAATTTATATACTAATCTATTGCTATCATGATCATGCATCATACTACTATATCTGATTTCACCACACACGCATATATTCCTGTTCACACCAGTACACAATCGATTAACATACATAGTTAAACATTTTTAACCAATGACCAGGCACACATAAACTATAACAATCTGGTTTCACACACATGTAGGTATATACTTAGTTTCCTTATGGTCTTTATGTGGCAATACATTTGGTTTGTTTTAGTCATTTGTGTAGCATATTAATGTGGTTAAAATTCATGCGCCCAGTGTTACCATAACACATGACCAGGAGCAAAAACAAAGGAGTGAGATGAGGTATGACTGGTACCTTGTAACGAGAACCAAAGGAGACAAACAATGGATAAAATAAACCAAACCAAAGCACCCTTCTTGCTTCCTTTGGCCTTGCGATTGTGTCAACAGAAAAAAAAAACAAGGATGGAGGATGGAGATTTTATGAGTTTGCCGTAAACTTTTCTTGGGAGAATGCTAGGTTTTAGTGGTTTCTTTGTAAATGAGAATTGTATGCATTTAAAGATTAGTTGGAGACATTTTAGGAGTAGATTTGCCCTTAGGCGTTTTGTTATAGCCGAACATCAAGGGCTTCAAAGACCAAATCAAAGATTTTATTTTCTTCCTAATTTACTTGTACAATTTATTTATTTGTTTTCTTAATTGGTATATAGAACATTTATAATGTGTTATATAGTTAATTATGAGTTAATTATAGTTTATATAATCTTCAAAGTCTCGTGCAAATGTTAAGTGTCCCATGATTTAACGAGCTTGTTATATGTCGCGAATTATTTGAGGGTATTATAGTCTTTTAAACGCGTTCACGATTTTGGGGTTTTACAACTCTTCCCCTCTAAAAAATAATTTTCGTCCTCGAAAATTGAAAAGGAAACGAAAGAAACAACCGAAGACATACCAGATTACATCGAATAAGGGCAACAGAGATCCAACGGTAGAAACTTTATAGAGATGGGCGCGTGTCGAGAATTCAAACGTATCAATCGTATATCGATGAAGGTAGATCAAACGTATAAGCATAATGATCTCAAAATCTTGCTAAAATCAGACAATCTTAATTAGGTGCCAGAAATTCTAAGTACTAAGGCACTCCTCGAGACATCCTATGATCACAATGAGGGTACGTCATATGATGTAAGTATTATTACGTTGGCCAAGCGTCATAATACCAGCATCATATGAGCATACCTTCATGATGACCATACTTTATCCCAAGTCGTGAAAATCATCCTATCAACCACCTAACGGTCCATTCTACATCTTATGGTTAGTCCGAAACAATCATCACTAAGAATCAGAATTGGAGAAGCAGAACATATAGGGAACCTAACGGAACATAGCAAGTACCATCGAACTAAAACGCGTCAGAAATAGCATCAGGTCTTCCACAGTTCGTCAAATCTTCCAGAACAAAACAATCATCCAAAATACACAAAATTTATACAGAACGGAACATCATTCAAAGAGAACAAAATTTATTCAAGTGATTTAAAACGCAACGCGAGGTCGTAGTAACACCGAATTGTATGAAGCAGATGAATCTCTTCAGCATCTCAACGGTTGGATTGTTGACCACAATATGCCCGAATCTTGGTAGTAGGTTCACCGCATGACTAAAGTACGCCGGTCATACTTCTTCTGCTCATACGTCTTCCAAGTGTCCACCATTTGAATCTCGTCTCCGTCTTTGAGCCTCCGGTTGACTTGTTCAGCTTCCTCCAGCAGCATCTTGATGTCCCCAGCAACATTGCAGTCAGGTGCGGCTTCTGCTTCACGACCCTCTCTAGCTCAGAAACTGTTGCAGCAACTCAGGATCGGTACCATCACCTTTGACTCCACGAATAGTCTCCATATAAACGATCGATAAAGGAATGCGCGAAGATAGAATAACAAAACGCGAAAAGAAGAAGGTTGAATCAGCGAAGACAAAAGGACACCGAAGTCAAACCTAGACGAATATCAAACGAATCGGAAAAGATCAAAACAAACGGAAGCCTAATGTCTACCCAAGACCTCACAGGTCAAACCTAAGCTCTACGGGTCAAATCCTAGGGTCCATATGTCACAGGTCCTGACTACAAGTCGTAAACCTGGGCTCTGATACCATAATTGTAACACCTCAACCCGATAAGGGTAGAAGTATCACAGTATGGTGTCATATCAGAACATACATAACGAACATAAATCACACAGCGGAAGTCTTAATTAAATAAATCAAAAATTTAAGTCAACAAGACTTATCAATACATAGATACCAAAAGAAAAACTCCGAAATTGAAAATATAATAACAAAATTAAATGAAGTCTAAGATGACTAGGCATGGTCTCTATATCAGCTCATCTCTCAAACCCCAGCTCCTAGCTTATGTACCTGCCGCAGGGAAAAGAAATGCGGCTGAGCTTAAAAAGCCCAGTGAACAGATATAACGATACAATAATAATAAAACTGAACTGAGAATCAAAGAAGGGAAGTCAATCAATAAATCTGGTATATCAAAGGAACATAGTAGGGTAAATGAAACATAGGAAAAGGGGTCAGTTATCCACCACGAGCCAACAAAACAAATCAAATCAAATCATATATCCATAGTAGCCTGCAGTAACCAATAGTAACCATAGCAGATATAACAGACATGGAGTGATCAGCTCCCAGATTGTGAAGACGCGTATTGCACACGACATCATTCACCAGACAAATCATAATATATCAGATAACAGAACAAATCTAGGATGCATCCATACGCCCCTGCAGACAGATAGTGGCCATATAATATACTGAGCTCATAATCAGATAACAGAAAGGGACGGTGTGTAACATCACTCGTACACACTAGAGTCATGCCATTGGTGCATCAATGACACGGACATGGAACCCCCATGCCTAGTGATAGCTCGGGTCTCAAACTGACAGGTCAAAGCAAGGTCATATCATAAGGATTCATATCAAAGGTTCAAAAGTCAAAGGTTCATATCAAAGTCCATATCATAGGTTCATAATCAAAGGTGCATATCAAAAGTTCATATCCAGGAGGTTCATATCAGTGGTTCACATTAAACAGTTCACATAAGAGATTCAATCAAAGGGAGCATAGCAGGGTTATAGGGAAGCCCTAGTAAGAAAGCTCAGAGCAAAGGATAACAGTTCAAAACCAATATCGAAAGATGTAAACGAATCATGAGAAACCCCTACTGAAAAGGGATAGAATATCTGTACCTTATTCGAACGACAAAGCAGATAAAGATAGAATCACACAGAAATAGGAATCACTTCTTCTTCGGAAAATCTACAGAAAGTGAATAATAGTACTATTATTAGCTTATAATGTAAGTGAACTACTCTTTAAGATTGTTTTTAATTGATAATGAAGCTTCTTACTATTTTTAGTAACTTTCTGTTTTTTAGTAATCTTCCCATATTTAATAAGTTAGCTATACTCGTCATATATCCAAGGTATAAGCTTTTATATAATTATATAACATAAATTAGGGTCCATTAGGTTATAAATCAAAGTATGGGGTTTATATTGTAACTATTACAAAGTGTAGGGTTCATAGTGTACTTCAGCTTAAAGAGTTTATTTTACTTTGCTACATGCACGATGATATGAACAAAGAAAAATTAATACGCTTCATAATATGTTTCAAGTACAAGATTTGTTCTAATATCGAGCTTGCCCGCGGTTCTTAATATCAATATCTACGGCCAAGTGAACATACCAAATGACTAGCTCCCGACTCATCTTCCCGATACACTTTCAAACATACAAAACGGTTTACCCATTTGCCCCGCGATCGCCCTTAAACATAGCCCTCCGACAAGACCAAGTACATGCTTAAAACATCAAACTAATCATATGTTATGACTACCCAATTTAACGAGACACTACAGCAAGTATACTACACATGAATTCATAACTAATGCGACAAGGATGTCATGGATACAAGGGCTTATCAACACGACGTACAACACATAACCGAAGTATACCAAGACAGTAGGTTAATGCCCATAGACGACATATATCAATGCGTAAACCATATCATTAAAACAGCCCACAAGGTCATGTATAAGTCGACCTGTATACTTAAGTTAATACAGTTTCTATTATTGCATGTATATAATTTATATACTAATCTATTGCTATCATGATCATGCATCATACTACTATATCTGATTTCACCACACACGCATATATTCCTGTTCACACCAGTACACAATCGATTAACATACATAGTTAAACATTTTTAACCAATGACCAGGCACACATAAACTATAACAATCTGGTTTCACACACATGTAGGTATATACTTAGTTTCCTTATGGTCTTTATGTGGCAATACATTTGGTTTGTTTTAGTCATTTGTGTAGCATATTAATGTGGTTAAAATTCATGCGCCCAGTGTTACCATAACACATGACCAGGAGCAAAAACAAAGGAGTGAGATGAGGTATGACTGGTACCTTGTAACGAGAACCAAAGGAGACAAACAATGGATAAAATAAACCAAACCAAAGCACCCTTCTTGCTTCCTTTGGCCTTGCGATTGTGTCAACAGAAAAAAAAAACAAGGATGGAGGATGGAGATTTTATGAGTTTGCCGTAAACTTTTCTTGGGAGAATGCTAGGTTTTAGTGGTTTCTTTGTAAATGAGAATTGTATGCATTTAAAGATTAGTTGGAGACATTTTAGGAGTAGATTTGCCCTTAGGCGTTTTGTTATAGCCGAACATCAAGGGCTTCAAAGACCAAATCAAAGATTTTATTTTCTTCCTAATTTACTTGTACAATTTATTTATTTGTTTTCTTAATTGGTATATAGAACATTTATAATGTGTTATATAGTTAATTATGAGTTAATTATAGTTTATATAATCTTCAAAGTCTCGTGCAAATGTTAAGTGTCCCATGATTTAACGAGCTTGTTATATGTCGCGAATTATTTGAGGGTATTATAGTCTTTTAAACGCGTTCACGATTTTGGGGTTTTACAAAAATCATCGGTAAAGGTACAATTTCTCACAAATCCTTAACCATTAAAGATGTATGTCACGTAGAAAACTAAACTTTAATATACTAAGTATATGTCAAATATGTGATAAAAAGTGCAACGTACTTTTTAGCGAAACCGGTAGTAAAATATTGAAAAATGATATTACTATAGGAAGAGGAATTAGAAAACATGGAGTCTATGTCATTAAAATCAGAAATGAACAAAAAGACAAGCTTTGTCTTACCTCTATGGATGATACTTCGACCTTATAGCATCAAAGATTGGGTCACGCCAATATGCGACTTCTTCAATCGCTATCATCCAAAAAACTAGTAAGAAACCTACCTAAACTAAAATACGAACATCATTTTTGTGATGCGTGTAACATAGGAAAACAAGTCCATGCTAGTCATAAAGCTAAAAATATGGTTTCTACAACTAAGTGTCTAGAATTACTACATATGGATTTATTTGGTCCATCCGCTATCCAAAGTTACGGAGGCAACTTCTATACGTTGGTTATAGTGGATGATTACTCTAGGTATATATGGACTAAATTTTTAAAGAATAAAACTGAAACGTTCGATTACTTTGAAATCTTAATTAAAAAAATCCAAAGATAACTAGGAAGTCCTATTGTGTCAATTAGAACGGATCATGGTCGGGAATTTGATAATAAAGTGCAATTCCGAGCTTTTTATGATGTTAATGGTATTACTTACAATTTCTCGGCTCCTCACACTCCACAATCAAATGGGGTAGTTGAAAGGAAAAATAAAACCCTACAAGAAATGAGTCGCAATGATTAATGAGCAATCTATTCCTCAAAAATTTTGGTGCAATGTCGTCGACGCATCAACCTATATACTAAACCGAGTCCTAATTGGATCATTCTTAGGAAAAACTCCATACGAGTTACTACGAGGCAAAAAGCCTTCGTTAGAACTCTTTCGAGTCTTTGGTAGTAAATGTTTCATACTTAATACTAAAGATTATTTAACTAAATTCGATCCAAAATCAACCGAAGGTATCTTCTTAGGATATTCTCCTAATAGTAAAGCATACGTATGTAATACTAAATAAAGAAACCATAAAAATTGAAGAATCTTTAAACGTAAAATTTGACGAGAGTCCACCTAAAACTACCTTACATCTTGTCGATGACGAGTTAATCAAAAGTGAAGTCTTAGAAATTAAAGAAAATATAAATAAAGAAGATGAACCATTAAACAATTGTCTAAAGATCATCCCCTAGAAAAGTTATAGGAAAGTTAAATGAAAGAACCCTAAGAGGTCCGGGTACAATGGCTGTTGGCTTGAGCCATAGCCTTCGGCACGAGCCTTTGGCACGACAACCCACACCGGGGCTGGGCTGGTAGGGCCTGGCTCCGTGGCCACCAGCTCACGCCGAGCAATTTTTTCATTTTTTTTCGATTTGTTTATTTTTTGTTTGTGTTTGTAATGTTTTGTGTTTGTGTCATGATAATGTGATGTTTCTTTTGTGTGTGTGTGTTTTGCAGGTACTTGAAGGAAGAAGACGATATACTAACATTGGAAATGAGGAAAGATAGTTTTACTTGAAGCAAAAAGTGGTTTGGATATGCATGGTAAATGCAAAGGCCATGTACCAATGAAGTTAAAGTTGCCATATTGTCTTGGTTATATCATTATTCTCAAGATGAAATAAATATATATTGGATATGTTACTATTTGTATTGGTGGATAGGTTACTAATATATCATTTACTAGTTTACTTTTTTTCCCGCATAACTAGTTTACTTTTATTTTTACGTATAATTTTTATTTTACGTAGTTTTTCATTTAATATATTTTTTAATTTCATGTCTTTTTCTATTTATATAATGTATTTTTTATTAATGAAATTAAATATAGTTATATATATTGTTTTATTTAAACATGAGAAAAAAAATAAAAAATTAAAAAAATCTAACGGCATCACAAAATCTGATGTTATGCTAGGGGGGGGGGGGGGGTTGGTGTCATAGCCAAAAGTGATGTCATGATAAAAAAGTGCTGAGGTGACACTACTTTTTCTCATGGCACCGCCCACGGCACCAAACGATACCTAGCGCTCTAAGATCTCAAGTCCAAAACCAAAATAGTCTATTTTGTTTTGTCTCGACCATAGAACCTAAAAACACTCAAGAAGCCATAAAAGATGAAAGTTGGGTAATGGCTATGCAAGATGAATTAAATCAATTTGTTTCTAACAATGTTTAGACACTTATCCCTCCACCTAAAAACCAAACCATAATCAGAACAAAATGAGTATATAAAAACAAATTAAATGCAAACAATATCGTGTCTAAAAATAAAGCTAAATTTGTTGCTCAAAGATATATCCACCAAGAAAGAAAGCATTATCATGTGTGCAAAAAAAAAATAAAATAAATAAAACCATAAACTTCTGATGACACCATCAATTTCATCACTGTCAATGCCATAAATATGTGTATAAAACATAGATAAAAAAACAAAAACACACCGTTTACTAAACTTACATAAAAATAGAAATAAAGGACCACATTTACCCTTTTTATAACTTCCCTTTGCGTGTAAAAAATAGAAACGCGGGAAGAACACAAACGTCACACACACACACACACTCTTTCTGCTTCAAAACCTGACTAGTATGTTTATTGTTTGACACTTCTTGCTAGTTTCTTGGTATAATCTATGTTTTTCTAAGAATTCGATTGATGATATATCTAGTGTAGAATGAATTGTGATTATTTTTCTTGAAGCTGTGATTAGTTAATAGTAGCAATATAAGACAATGTGATGTGGTTATGCTTGTTTTTGGGTTTCATGGTTCAGTTTCCACATTTGATTGTTGAAATTTTATAGGGTTGTTGTAGCTGTAGGGTCGTTTCGGTTGGAATATCGATTAGTGCCGCGGTAGTTTTAAGGATCGGAATCATCTAGCGTCATTTGGTAGAAACTAGAGGTTTTTTCGGGCAACCATGGTTTCCACATTTTGGCCTACTAATCTAAGGAGTTTGAGCCCCCCACCGCCACAAGGACTCATTTAAACCTGATTAAGCCCTCCCATATTTGCACCTAGCAAGAACTGAACTTGAGACCTCTCACATATAATGTTCTATAAGTCATGTTTATCTTGAGGTGAAATAGTGGACGATTTTTCCGCTTTGTGTTAGAACATTGGAGTTTGATTTGGGTGTATTTGTATCATTTTACTATCTGTTCATTGTGTTTGATTTTGTATCGTAAGCACTGTGTTCTGCAGTTCAATGCTTGTCTTTGCCTTCATATCGGTATCTAGTTATGGTGATTTCATAATCATGACTTTTTTCCCTAAAAATATTTGCTAAAATCCACTTGTTTGTATCATGTAGCTGAATGCCCTTATCCTGCGGGTGAGAAGTGCTTTTAAAGTGGGTTTAACTGTTGACTTGAATATCTCTTACCACTTGTGTAGAACTCCAATATGATCTTCATATATTGATATCCTAGTAGTACCATCAATTTGTGAATGTATGAACGACTTACTGTATCTGCATACGTATTGTCAATTTGTCATACTTCCTTTACTTTACGGAGTTGTTCACCCCAAAAGGGCTAACCTTATAATAAGCGTTGTACTCGCGTTGTTTAACTAGACAATCTCAGTTAGTTTACGCTTCATTTGCTGTTGTGGTCATTGTTGCTTTAATTTTCTTGCTGAGTTTGTTATCTTATGCTGATTTTGATATCTCTGTAATGAGAGTTAAAATGATTTGCATAGCAAAGAAATGTTATTAAGCAGGATTAGTTGTTATCTGTTTTGGTTCTTATCTTATTTGTGCTGAACTGCTGACTATCATATTTCACACAATTAAATAGGAAATTCCAACTCTAAATTAATTAGCTTCTTATATCGGGAGCCTGTAAGTACATGAATATGTGAATTATAGGAGAAATTACTGTATCTGCATACATGTTTTATACTCTTTATCACCCTACACGATGCACCTGCATGTCCTATCATGATTTGTAGTCTCCTTAGCTCATATAGTAACCTCAGCTAATCCAGGCGTACTTGCTTGTTGTGGTCTTTGTTGGTGTTGATATTTTTGATGCGAGACAAAACGAGTTTAAACATCTGTTGAGATCCGCTATTGGCAGGTGTTTTTTCTGTTAGAAGTAAATTTTCTGCAGCTCATTTATTGTGTTTGATATATTGCAATTCAGGTGCATGATGAAACGGAAAAGAAAAGAGACATGTGAGTTTGATACTGAACTTCAGGAATATAAACACAAGTATTACCAGGAACTAAGGGACGGCCTGCTCAAAAGTTGTTATTCAGATAAGATTCTAAAGTGTCCTTACTGTCCTGATAGCCGAGACTACAGTCACAGTGACCTCATCAGGCATGCAGATCGAATTGTGAGAGAATCAAAAAGTGCCACGTTTAAAGAAAAAGCCAAACATTTGGGATTGATAAAGTACTTAGAGAGGCATCTTAGTGACAAAACTAACTGTGTCGAATCAACTAATATCACCACTCCAAAGCAAAACGTTAACGGAGAACTATTTGTTTGGCCTTGGATGGCTGTGGTCGCAAACGTACCTGTTGAATATAAAAATGGCAAATATATAGGTGAAGGTGGTAATAAACTAAAAGATGGGTGGATAAAACAAGGGTACAACCCAGTCAAAGTCCATCCTCTTTGGAGCAGGCGGGGTCATTCAGGGCTGGCTGTGGTTGAATTTGGGAAAACATGGGATGGATTTGATTATGCGATGACGTTTGTGAAGGCTTTTGAGTTGAACAAACATGGGAGGAAAGATTTTTATGATAGGGATAGGAGTAAAGATGATAAGCTGTATGCGTGGCTTGCTAGGGATGAAGATTATAACTCCCCTGGTCTTGTTGGTGAATATCTTAAGAAGAATGGGGATTTGAAGACTGTTGCTGCAATCGAGAAAGAAGACGAAGTAAAAACTACTAAACTTATTATGGGGTTGAAAACTCAGATAGATGAAAAAGCAAAAATAGGAGAAAAAATCAAGGGTAGAATAAGCAGGGCAGATTCCAAGATGGAAAGGGTTATGAAACAGAAAGAAGTGATGATTGATAACTTCAATAGAGGTATTAGTTTCTTGAGCATTTTATGCATTTACAATTATATGCACAGTCATTTGTATCGTAGCTTCTTGAGCTTTTATGAATTTCACAATTATATGCAGAGTCATTTGTATCGTAATCCTATTTCATTTTTGTTTAGGTATGGAACTGATGCAAGAAAAGACCACTAAGCAGCTTGAAAAGATTTTTATTGAGCATGAACAGAGCAAAAGGCGACTGGAAGATCATGAAAAGAAACTAAGAGCACGTGAAGCTGTGAATGATATAGAGAAAAGGAAGCTCGACAGTGAGAAGAAAATGGTACTACAATGTTGTGTTATAAACGATATCTATGTTAATCTAATTTATTATATGGGCAAACTGAGTTTCTTTCTATTGTTATTCGTTAGTGGCTTTTAATGTTTTGTTTATGGCATTTCGCAGAATCAATTGGCAATTATGGAGCAGAAGAAGGCAGATGAAAGAATGTTGAAGTTAGCCGAGGATCAGAAGGTCTGTTACAGTCTTTTTTCTTAAATCATGTGTTACAATATGCATATCTTCAGATAATGTTTCTGGAATCTTATATATGTAATTTAACAAATCATGACAGAGAGAAAAAGAAAAACTTCATGACCAAATCATTGAGCTTCAGAAGAAGCTTGATGACAAGCAACGGTTGGAGCTAGAGATTAACCAGATGACAGGAGCCTTAGAAGTTATGAAACACATGACTGATGAAGATGTCGAAGCAAAGAAGAAAAGGGATCTCATTCAAGAAGATCTGAAGGATAAAGAAGAGGAACTCGAGGATTTGGAAGCACTTAGACAAGCCTTAATAGTCAAAGAGCGAAAGAGCAATGATGAACTCGTGGATGCTCGTAAAGAGCTAATCTCTGTGAGTTGTTTCCTTCCAATTGCCATTACCGTTTTATCTACCAAAACATGGATGTATTTAGAGAGAAACAGGACTTTACTAATTATCGAAATATCTGTGTTTTAAAAGGGTCTAATGGAAAATTCTGCTCGGTCGCTTATTAGTGTGAAAATAATGGGGGAGCTTGATACCAAACCTTTCATAGCTGCTGCTAAGAGAAATGGTTCTAGTAAAAAGGAAACAATAAAGTTGGCTTCCTTGTGGGAAAATCATCTCAGGGATCCAAACTGGTATCCCTTTAAGGTCATCACAGTTGATGGAAAAATCGAGGTATAACTCTTTCTAACTGTTGCTGAGACTTCCATTTCTGCACGAGTCTTTTTCTGCTTTACTTCTAATTACTTATACCGCTTTACTTAATTGCTGAATTTGCCCATTTATGCTAGAAGTGTTAGTGGAGTAAAGGATGCGTTACTACAATGTGTTTGATATGATTCTGATAAGTGATAACATGTACTTGATTAACTGAGTGAGCAAGTGAAGTCAATAATATATCAGTTACCGAATATAAATCTTCACTTTGTTGAGATTATTAAAAGTTTCTCCATCAAGTTGCTTTTTTGCCCGCGTACTTTTTCTAAAAACGTGACTACCGATGTTAGCTAAGTTAGTTGATATATGCACAATAAAGGTAAAAGGGAAGTTTGCTGTCTGTTGATAACTTTTGTCGAAGAAAATGTGAAAGTATTATGATCGTTTTATCAAGTGTTTGTGTTTAAGACGTTTACCCTAATTACTTTTATACAAAATTTGTGATTATCCATCACCGTATCTTTTTTTTGAAAGTAATCCATCACCGTATCTTAAATTTTAACAGTTCAAATTTTTTCTGTATATTTATCAAAAATATCTCTTTGTCCCATTAGAATTGCAACATCTGATCTTCAAGCTTTAGGTTGTTGGAATTTTATATAAATTCACAACAAACACAATAAGGTACATCTTGTGGACTCAAATGTATCGCATTTACTTTGTTTAAGATTTATCGATGATCCATATTTGAATTTAACTAGATTTTTTTGTAAAATATGACTGTTAATTAATTTTGCTCGTCCTGCAATCTGTATGGGTAGATCTGGTAAGCTGATAAACCACTTCATAGATGATAAAATTTTAATTGGCAATGGAAAAGAATGTAGTAATACTGCAAAGATAATAAAATCTATCTAACAAATTATCCGGTGTATTGGTGTGGCAAAAATGATTCTCTAGGAGATAATCGATGAAGAAGATGAAAAGATTAGAAGTTTGAAGGCCGAGTGCGACAACGATGTATATAATGCTGTTGTCACAGCTCTGAATGAACTGAATCAATACAACCCGAGTGGCAGATACCCACTCCCAGAACTTTGGAACACCAAAGAGAAGAAAAGGGCAACCTTGAAAGAGGGTGTTGAATTTATTCTTAAGCAATGGAGAACACTCAAACCACGCAAACGAGGTTGAAGATGGTTTATGGTGAGTTAACATATTGACATTACTTTTGGGAGTGTCATCGGGAAGACTTAAACAATGGGTTAGTTACTTAGTTATTGATACTTTGTGGCTTAAGTTTGACATTCTTAGTTTGAACTTCTTAGCTGCTGATATGAACTTAGATATCATCATGTATGCTAATGCGCTCAGTACTCAAATCAGCTTAACCTCATCTTAATCAAGTTATCTTATCATATAAATCATCGTTAGCATTTAAAATGTTGAAACATGGTGCGTCTCCCTCATTAGGTGGTTCTGCTATATCATTTTCATCTATGTTCTTTAAATACATTTTTGCAGTCTCAACTCTGGTTTTAACATTCATTAAGATGCGCAATCATTTTTCTTTTTGCAAAAAAAAAAATGGAGTGATTTATTGTATACCTCATTTGGGTTAATGGTCTAAAAGGGCTACAAACTTCTCACTTTTTCCTATTGTATACCACAAACTTTTAATTTTCCTATTATAACCATTAACTCTCTTAATCACCCTTATTATAACCATAACTCTCTGTCATAATAGGAAAATTAAAAGAGTGATTAAGAGAGTTAATTGTTATAATAATGGTGATTTAATTGTTATAATAGGAAAATTATAAGTTTATGGTATACAATAGGAAAAAAAAGTGGAAAGTTTGTAGCTTTTTAGACCATTAACCTTTTTAATATTCATATACAAATTCATATTGTATTTGAAGACTTTGTGTATGTTTGGCAAAAATAGATTGTGTTGGTGCTGGTGTTGGTGCTGATGCTGGTGCTTGTGCTGTTGCTGAAAAAAATTATAAAAAGAGATTATTTTTATAAGCTACATGAAGTAATTTTTTATTTTCAGAGATTATGGAAGATTATTTTTTTTTATATAATCTCTTATAAGTTATGTCTACCAAACAAAAATTATTTTTTAAGTAGCTTATTTTTTTAATAAAATAAACATAATCTTTCCATAATCTCATGTGTCAAACATAGCCTTTATGTTCTCAAACTACTAGCAAAAACACGCCAGTTTTAGTAGTCTTGCACATATTAAATACTTGTTTTATATCGTGTTTTAAAGCGTGTAAAATAGCTAACAAAAATGACGTGTTTTAAAAAATAACTAACAATAAAATTTTAACAGTTCAATGATAAAAGTATCAAAACGTGAAAAAGACCAAAAGGCCCTACCCCGTATGAAATTTACGTCATTGTTAAAAAAACTTCAACTCAGGACGTTTCATAAATTTATAAAAAATTTTAAGGTTCCGGACAAAATTAAATAGCGAGGCTTTTTGATAAGGAATATTATATATAAAGTGTCACAATTTATAAAATATAATGCAATTAGTTATATAAACGTTCTAAAATATTACTCCCTCCGTCTCACATTAAGTGTCCACTATGACTTTTTTAAGTCTTTTGTCTTGAACTTTGACTTTAAATATTCTTGTAATACTTAATGCAAGATATATGGATGGATTAAGTTTTTAAATATATTTTCATTTGTATAATTTTCATTAAGTTTTATATAACACAAACAAATATATTTAAGGTCAAAGTTAAAGGAAAAAGACTTTGAAAAGTAATAGTGGACACTTAATGTGAGACGGAGGTAGTACTCATTTAAGATATTTTCTCATCTAAATATTTTTTTCTTCGTGAACAATATGTGTACACATACATATAATTATTAACGGAACAAATTTTAAAGTCCTTAAAAATTTTGAGGTCCTGAGCAATCACTTACCTTCTACACCTTCAAAAACAACCCTGCTTCAACTTATTATGTTTAGTTGAAGAAAAGGTTTCTTAATTTCTATCTTTAACTTTTTAGAAGATATTATCTCCACAAAAGAGTCAAAATTTTAAAAACCTTTTAATTTGGTTTAGTATTTTCTATTCTGAAAAAAGGATGGTCAAGTTTTAGGTTAAAAAGTAAACAAGTAAAATAAAGTATGTGTCTTGTAACTTTCTTTGATTAATTAGATATAGAAATGAGAGGTTTTTCAAAAAAAATTGCAGAAAATAGATTACGTGTTCCAAATCTATATATTTTCTGAAATCTCTCTTGAAAAAAATAAAAAATAAAAATCAGTGCTCATCATTTCGGTTTTTCACCCTTTCGGTTTTGTAGAGCTATTTGGACAAAAAACAACTATTGTTTTGTACAATTTTTCTGTTTGGAATTTTTTTTGCAAATCGTCTAAAAAAATCAATTAACTTCCCATTTTTTTTATTCAACAAACTTTTAATTAACTTTCTTAATCACTCTATTGTAGCACTGAAACGGAGTAAATTTGATGTGACACAAGTTAATCGCCGATGCTCGTTATATTAGTAATTCCACCTGTATTTTTAGTAGGGCAAATGGTCTAAAAAATAACAAACTTGCCACATTTTTTTATTGTAAGAAACAAACTTTTAATTTTCTTATTAAAATATTAAACTTTATTAATCATCCTATTGTAGGCATCATTATCATTTAATCAAAAATGAATTACATAAATCGTTCATGTGACTTCAAAAATTTACACCAATCGTCCTCATCATCATTTAATCAAGAATAAAACACATAAATCGTCCTTATGGCTCAAAAAATTTACACCGGTCATCATCGATATAATTTAATCAAAAGTACCTTTACAACTTGGTAGTACTCCCTCCCTCCATTTTATAAAGGGAATTGATACCCACACCACATTTTTTAATGTATGCATAACAATTTATGCATTACAATTTGTACCATACAATACTGTAATGCACAAATTGTGATGCATGCATCAAAATATGTGGTGTGAGTATCACGCCTCTTTTATAACAGGCGTCAACCATGTATGTGGCACATATAGACCTGTTTGATATGCAACTTTTTTAGAGCTGTAAGCTTTTTATAACAAAAATAATCTCCTTCAAAATCAGTAGTTTCGCTTGGATACATCAACTTTTAGCTTTTATTTTAAACAAGTAGCTCCAAAATGAAAAGCTGATTCATGAAGTTTTTTAAATATTTCGGAGCTGTTAAAACGTAAAATTACTGTTAATATTTTATAATTACATTTAACAACTAATTTACCAAACACTTATATTGAAAAAAATATACAGCTTGTAGTTCATGTTAACAGCTTTGCAGTTTACAGCTTACAGCTTACAGCATACAGCTTACAGCATACAGCTTACAGTTAGTTTTACCAAACATATCCATATTATAAAAAAGTATTCCCGACCAATAAAATGTTTTTGTTAATTTTTAGAATTTTTTTAATTGGTTAAAAATTGAAGATTATCGGTTTTTTCAGAACATAACAAAATAGTAAAGTTTAATATTTATAGGACCGAGAGAATATAACACAAAGCTTTAGAAGAAAAATGGACTACAGTAAAACCTCTATAAATCAATACTCGATAAATTAATAACCTCGATAAAATTAATAATTTGTCCGGTCCCAACTTAGGACCAGTACAAATTTAAACTTCAATCGATAAAATAATAAGATAATATTTTTTTTTGAAACCGCAGTGTATATATTTTGGTCCCAACAAAACTTAAATTAATAATTACTTAAAAATTCACATATATATAAAGGTCATACGTAATTGGAATTTGTTCGAACGAAACTAACTTTTTACTTATTCAAAAACAACGAACTTGACAAATTCAATTAATTTGTGAATGTGAATTTATAAAATGTTAATTGGAACTTGTTTTTCTAATTTATTTTTCATCTCTAACTAGTATACATTGTAACTAGTATATTGGACTTGGAAATTTAAAGGTCATGCGTAACACCTCTTTAAATTAATAAATTATTAATTTATCGATATAATAATATCTCGCTAAATTAATAAAATATCTCGGTCCCAACACTATTAATTTATAGAGGTTTTACTGTACAGTGAAACAAACTATTGTTAAGCAAAATGCTAAAACTTATAAATGTAATAAATTTGTATACGTTTAAAAGTGCAAATAAATACTAATTTCTTTATTCAATATGTGTGAAATCAAAATTTATGTTGTAGTGAAACCACTTTTGTCATGTATAAAAAAGAAAATAAACATTGGAAAACCACGATTATCACTAACATTTGTCCTTTGACTAGTAAAATTCAACAAGGACCATTTGTCTTGGTTAAAGACTTAGGGGCTGTTTGGTTGGGCTAATTTCAAAGGGTTTTAGAGTATTTGGAATTAAAAACCAAGGAATATACATGTTTGGTTGGAATTTAAGGCAGAGGGTTTTAATATTAAAATACAACAAGTGGAGGTTTTTTAAGTCATTAGACTAGAGGTGTTTTTCAAACACAGGACTTACATTGGTAAGTAATAGACAAAAATATCCCCACATAAATATAACACGTCTCTTTCTCTCTCACCCATATTCTCTTTCTTCATTTTTTCAAGACCTGCTTTCTCTAGTATTCTTTAGTTGGTATAATAGATTGCATACAGAGATGATATATCATATAAAATCTTGTTTGATTTTATTTTTGATTGGTTTGATTTTTCCGATAATGTTGTTGACTTGCTTTAATTTTGGTTTTAGGGTTCCGTTAGATTTTAAGAAAATTAAACCAACTGAACGATAGTCTTTTGATCCGTAGCTTTCTAGTTGCTTCAATCTTATTTATGATGTTTTTATTACTTCGATACTTCTAGTTGGTTCAATTTTAAGAGATCCAAACAAAGGTTAGTTGATTATTTTATGCAAGAAATTGATAGCTGTTTAAGTTTGTGTCTTTGATAAATTTCATGGCAAATGGATACAAAATAAGCAATTTCGAAGAACAGTCATGGCAAATGGATCACGCTGTGATAAAAATGCACCATGGAAAAACAGGGCATTACAATTTTGAACAAACACACAAGATAACTTAAGAGGGACATTTTTGTAATTTATCCTTATTTATATGCCAAATCGTGTTATATGTTTTGTGTCAACCAAACGTGATTTAGATCTTTAAATTCCAAGATTTGAAAAACTTCAGGGTTTATAATACCCCAAAATTTTAAGTCCACGTTTTTTAAATTCATGAACCAAACGCCCCCTTAAAGTAATGATAAGATAGGGATGACTTGGATGACTTAGAGCATCTTTAATGTGCACATTAAAATAGTGCAAATTAAAAATCTTTGTGGTATATTATAACACTAAATAGTTTTTAGACTAAAATACACGGTTGATTCCTAAACTTGGCAAGACGCATCGCGTTGGGACAAAACTCGGCTTTTTCATCGTTGGGGGTCCTTTTTTTCACTGTTTATAGTCTAAAGTGGTCCCTTTTGGTCTCTTGACCCGTTTTTCGTTAGTCAACCCCGTTATTTATTGTCCTTTTTGTTTTTAGTTAAAGGGTATAACCGTCTTATTACTCTTCTACTTTTCTCCCCTTTGTTACTAAACCATCACAAAAATACAACATATTTCCCAGATCGAGGCCTTATGCTCCATATTCATCTTCTAATTTAATTTTCCCCCAATTCAAAACCCTAACCCTAATTAACAATGAGATTCACAACCATTGTCATCTAGTGTTTCTGTACCTAAAATTAGCGAAACCAGTTAACCACAGGAAGATGGGGGAAAATTAGGGTTGTCAGAGGGCAAGGAAAGCCTATGATTGACTTCCCAAAGCAAAAGATTGTTGTTGCTGGTGCTGGAAGGTTTGAATCCATTATTTGAAGACCTCTAAAGCTTTTAACTTTTGTGACATACAAGTGAATTGTTCTTGAAAGATAACCCCTTAAGAAGCAACAAAATAGAAATATCTATGTTGCTAATGATGAACGATGGGACGGTCTTAAGACGTAAAAAATTGTCTTCATGTAATTTGTATAATTCGTGTAAACTATGTCATAATTTGTTTTTTTTTCAAAGAAATACTAAATTACGGGGTAATACATAAATGATGATGAACTAAATGCATTTCCTATCGCTTCGTTTCTTTTCATTTCTCACTTGGCCTACTTTTCTAACTGTATTGTGCAATTGCAGTGCAGGAATTGGGGTTCTGAACGCTGCTAGGAAAACAATGGCAAGAATGTTGGGAAATAATGAATTGGAATTTGAGAGTGCAGGGAGTTTGTTGAAGCAAATTCCCGCTATCAGGTTAGGCTGGAGAGTTCTACTTCAATCAACGATGCCGGAGGGAATAAGTCTTCCTTCCTGCACAGTAAGCAACACGCGTTAGCCTCGCCCTGGACGGTGTCCAGGACCAAGCTCCGGCGTGAAAGTAAGCTGGAGGGTAAAGATGGTAATAAATGCAGTGGTTAATGTAGGTGTGTGTATTTATATCCCTGGAATCATTAAATGTGTTGGGGTATTTATACTACCCCAACTATGTACCTTCGTTACTGTAGATATACTGTTCGTGCAGACCTATATTACCTGTTTGCAAGCCTATAGCCACCCTAGTTGATAGGCCACGTGGTGAGAATCCCTTAAAAACTAGATACTGTCATTTGTCGTCCGGACGGTTTAGACAATGCCGTCCGGCCAGCGATGTTGCCGGACTGCATGTCTTCCGGACATATACGCCAACATGTCCCCCCCAGTATTGGATTACCGGGTGAAAACCGGTGGTGCAATACTTGAGAGTATGTAATGTTCCTAAATATGCTTTTTGAAATGCCTCGCGGTGGGCTTTAATAACATTTGTGGTTTTTTGGGCTGTTCTGATGGGCCTGCCAGTCTAATGGGCTTTCATCCGTGTATTCTCGTCTTCCGAGATTGACGTGGACGGGCAAGATTGAGCCACGTCACTTTTTACTGATTGATGGGACGCTTGACAGCCTGCTAGGGTTTCTTCCCTTGCCTATATAAATGCTTTTTACCACAGTTATTTTCTCACACATCTCTCTGACTTTTTACATTGCTCTCGCTCTCCGGAATATCTTCTTCTTCTTCGAATTTATAAGGTTCGTCTCGTTCTTCCCTGTAATTATTTGTATATCCCTTCCGGCATCCTTTTAGTAATGGCCGAACAAGTGACCGAAGAACAGAGTAACCCTATCTCGACCGAGGCTATCCAACCTCGGTAGTTCCGAAGTTCGATATGCATATTCATACATCTAAGCTGACACAGTCCGAGCTAGACAATATAATCGTAGAATATGGTATTCCCCATGACCTTCGTCCCCGTCTTCCTCCGGATAATATGACAATGGACCAGCTCCCGGCGGATACAATTGGCATATATCCTCAACAGTTGGATACCGGAGGTGTTAGGATTCCCTTCTCGACCTTTCTGCTAAACGTGATTAGACATTTTAGAGTTCATTTTTCCCAGTTGGTTCCCTTGGGTTTGAACCGAGTGACCCTTTTTGAAATTAGGTGTTATAGTTTGGGCATTCGTCCTAGGGTCTCCCTGTTCCGGGCATTTTACCGTTTGTGCAAGCAGGGGCACTGGTTTTCTTTCGAGAGTAGAACGGGTAAAAAGGCTTATAAATGCTTTAAGGAAGTGCTGACCGACCTTAAGCACTGGAAGGAGAAATTTTTCTTGATTGACCGTAGGGCGATCCCGCATGCCATGGCCTGGAGGCACAAAGACTCCAAGATAACGGATCCTTACCCGGACGGTTTTTCCGAGCCGGATGCCGAGAAGCTGAGCGGTACTCTCATCTTCCTAAGGAAACCCACCATAAGTCTGTTATGGATGTGCCATCTATCTTCGGTCTTCAAGAATCCGGGGTTCGAGCCTCTTCTAAAGGATGCCGAGGGTCATGGTAATTATTTGTCTTGTGCCCTAGGTTTTGCCGTGTTTATTATCTTGTGTTTTGCTTTTAATGATTTTTTTTCTCGCAGTTGTCACTATGTCTGAATATCTTGAGCTCCCCGAATGGGATGATACAGTGGTGAGTAAAGGGCCCGCCGTTGACCCAACTCGGGAGGTACCAAAAAGAACAACGGATCCCCTTCCGGTAGGTGCACCCATTCCCCCTAAGGACCTCCTAGCCATTAGAGCAGAGGAAGCTGATCCGGACGTGGTGGCGGCTAGGGAGAAAAAAGAGAGGGAAGCCAGGGAGAGAAAAGAAAGGGAGGCGGGAAAGAAGAAGGGTGGTGAGGGCACATCCAAAGCCCAGAATAAGAAAAAGAAGAAAAGAAAGACGGGTTTTGTTGAGCAGTTTTCTTCAGGCTCTCCGGTGGTAAATGCGGATCCTCTCAACCAAGCTGATCCAAATGAACCAGGGGTGAATCTAAACCTCACCGCTGAGCAGGGAACGCCTACTGTTGCTGCCGCGGGTGGGGGTGTAGCTGTGGCTCGGGAAGGGATGGGCGAAAACGAGGGCGGGGGCGGTGATCAATTACAACAGACGCCACTATCTCAAGGAGGAGGCCCGATTCCTCTGGTGAACTCTCCTCTTCGCAACTCCGAAGGTAAGCATTTGAAGCACGCGCAGACCTCTTTCATTTTATCACTCCTAATTGCTAACTTTATTTTTTGCCGTCCTCTAGGCCAATCTGCCCCCCGTAGCCGCGGTCCCGACCACATCGAGAGGGTCAATTTGTTGGATTCAGGTATGCTTTGATCTTACTTTCGTCCATGTCCTACTTACTAAAGTTTTTCCCTCACTATCTCCTTTTGCTTTTCGCTACAGATGAGGCTACCAATGTTTTCCTCCCCCAGTGAGGTCTCCGCGACGACGTCCGGATAAATACGTATCGGTCCTGCAGAGAGATGATTGACAACGTTGCCACTCCGGCCGAGAGAGAGGCTTTGGAGTAGGTAAACAATATTGGTCTCATTCGCCAGGCGTACGAAGATTTTGGGAAAAGTGTGATAGTCCAGGGCGAACTGTTAAGAAGGTTCAGGGATCTCTCTAACGGTTACTTTTATCTGAACGAAGCTCACAAAGGTTGCGAGGGGCTTGCGGAGAAACTCCTTGCCGCCGAAGGTGAGAATAAAAGGTTGATGGAGGGGTTAAGGAAACTAGACTCCGATCTGAAAACCAGTGCTGGTAGAGAGAAAGATTTGGAGGAAGAGGTTGACAGGGTAACCCGGGACCGAAATGAGTGGAGGGAGACTTCTAGTGCTCAGGCTGAAAAAATAAGGAAGTTGGAAAGTGAGTTGGCTGTCAAAGACCAATCTCTAGCCGCTCTGCAGGTGGAAAATGGCAAATTGGTAGCCGAGGTCGCTCAAAGTGAGGTGGTTAAGCAGAATGCTGTCCGGATGCTGTTGCCCTCGGCTGTTCGTCGGTTGTTTGGGAGCGTTGAGTATAAAAAGAGTATGGCTAAAGTGTATAGCTTGACCTACCAGGTAGGGTTTGTGACCGGGGCCAAGGTGAACAGGACCGAGGAAGAGACGGAGGTTGCTTTGCAAAAGATCCGGAAGGTCAACAGGGATGCTCCAAACTTGTGGAGGGCTGAATATGACAAACTCTTTGAAGTCGAGTATCCCTTTATTCAGAAGCTTGCTGATTCTTGCCGCTTGCCCTTGGGGGATCTGATGAACCTGGAGCCGGAGGTTCCTATCAGAAAGGAAACCCCCGGACCATCCGAGGCTCCTCATACTACCGAGACTCCGGCAGATGTTGCCGAGGAGAATGCTTAAGTCCGGACATTCTTAGGACTTGTATTTTGTGAACAAGTATTCATATAATGTCATTGTAGTAATTAACAATGTTTGTTTACCGTCACCTAATTTTGTGAATGGATCTCTCTTTTTTTTTGCTTGGCATGTATTCCTTTTGCCTTTTCTTTCTCTCTTTTGGTTTCGTGACGTCCTCCTTAGGTTATTCTAAGGGCATCCGGCCGCGTAGGCCGTGCATCCGGTTTCCGGGCATCCTCATGAAGTTAGAGGGCATCCATCACTTGGGTAGATGTCTTCCTTAGGTTATTCTAAGGGCATCCGGCCGAGCAGGCCGTGCATCCGGTTTTCGGGCATCCTCATGAAGTTTGAGGGCATTCCTTATTTGGGTATTTTTATGTTTTCATACTCGACGGGGGCCAGCCATCGGAATCATTATATTATCACATTAGTTTTTACTTTTCATACTCGACGGGGGCCAGCCATCGGAATCGTTATATTATCACATCGGCTGTTATTTTCCATACTCGACGGGGGCCAGCCGTCGGAATCGTTATACTATCACATCAGTTTTGGAAAATTGTCTCCCTTCCGCAGGGAAACTTTCATCATTTAATTGATCATACATAGTCCTTTCGGATTACACAATGACAATAGGATTCCTGTCACAATAGCAACTATAAGAAGCAATTTCTAAGATTTATAGCATGCCAGGTCCGGGGGACCTCCTTCTCCTCCATTGTTTGCAACTTATAAGAGCCATTCTCACGTGCTCCTATTATACGATAGGGCCCTTCCCAATTAGGTCCTAGCTTTCCTAGATTTTCCACCCGGCTTGCTTCATTCTTTCGGTAGACAAAATCCCCTATTTTGAAATTCATTGGCTTAACCCTCCGGTTGTAGTATTGTTCTACTTGCGTCTTGTATTTAGCTTCCTGGATGGCAGCGTTTTCCCTTCTTTCTTGTAAGAGGTCTAAATTCAGGCGTTGCTGTTCCTCGTTCTGATCTTCTCGGAACATCATCGTCCGGTGTGTGGGCATCCCTATTTCCGCTGGGATTACGGCCTCACTGCCATACGTCAGGCTGAAAGGGGTTTCTCCGTTGCATGTTTTGAGAGTCGTCCGGTGCGCCCATAAAACGTTGGGCAACTCATCTAGCCATCCCACTCTCTCCCTTCCTAACCTTGTTTTTATCCCATCCATCAGGCTTCGGTTTGCTCGTTCTACCAGTCCATTAGCTTGCGGATGCGCAACGGCTGTGTTTATTTGTTTGATCTTTAACCCCCCGCACCATTTCTTGAATGGGTCATTCACGAAATTGTTTCTGTTGTCAGTGACTATGATCTTCGGCAAACCATACCTGCATACAATGTTCTCGTACACAAATTTTATGACATCTTTGCCCGTCGTCTTGACCAACGGCTTCGCTTCTATCCACTTAGTAAAATAGTCAATGGCCACAATCACATATTTGATGCGGCCGGGTGCTTCCGGAAAGGGGCCTAACACATCCATTCCCTATTGGTAGAAAGGCCACGGGGACATGATCGACGTCAGTGGCGTCTTGGGTAGTTTTGGTACCGGAGAGTGTATCTGACAAGAGTCACATTTCCTGATTTCTTCTCGGGTATCCCGGTGCATGGTAGGCCAATAATATCCTTGCCTCATAAGCTTGGCCACGACGGTCCTCAGTCCGGCGTGCATCCCACAGCAACCCTCATGCACTTCCCGGATGATGTAATTTGCCTGTAACGGCCCTACACATCTCATCATCGGTACCAAGTAACCTTTCTTAAAGAGGACACCTTCTTCCATAACATATTGCGGAATTTTCATTCTTAAGCTTCTAGCCTCATTGGGATCCTCCGGCCACACGCCCTCTTCCAGACACTTGATGATCGGTGTCATCCAGTTGTCCGTTTCCTCCTCTACTACGGTATTAACTACTTCTTCGTCTCTCGACGGCCTTTCCAGGACTTCTACGAGCACTTTTTTGGTCAGGTGATCGAAGGCCACTGCCGCTAGTTTACTTAATATATCCGCCTTCTGATTTTGGGCCCTCAGAATGTTGCGAATCTTAAAGTTTTGGAAGCCGGATATGTATTTCCTTGCTTGGGCTAAGTACTTCTGCATGCTTTCCTTGGTGGCTGTGAATTCCCCATTGATCTGACTGGCCACCAGTTTTGAGTCCACCCGCACGCTTAAAACCTTGATTTTGAGTTTTCTTGCAATCCTTAGGCCGGCTAGCAAGGCCTCATACTTTGCCTCGTTGTTGGTGCTAGGAAAGTTTAGCTGCAGGGCGTAGGTCATTTCTACCTTTTCTGGGCTGATGAGAACTAGACCTGCTCCGGATCCCTTACTATTTGAGGCTCCGTCTGTGTATAATAACCATTCTCCTTCCTCTATTTCCATCACGTTCGGACTTTTCCTACCTCTAGATTCCACCGGCACTTCTGTTAGGAAGTCCGCTAGCACTTGTCCCTTGACTGCGTTGCGAGGAGTGTAAGTGATATTGTATGCTCCTAGCTCCACAGCATATTTGGCTAACTTTCCCGAGACTTCTGGTTTATTCAGTATTTGCTTGATGGGTTGATCAGTTATGACCCTGATGGGGTGAGCCTCGAAATACCTCCTGAGCCTTCTGGATGCATGTAGCAAACACAAATCCAACTTCTCTATAGGGGCTTAGTATCTCTCTGCTTCATGTAGTGTCCGGCTAACATAGTGCACCGGCAACTGTCTCCCATTTCTTTCTACCAGGAGTACCGCACTTACGGCTCCTATTGAAGCCGAGAGATATATGAATAGTTGTTCCTTCGGATTTGGTGTGGATAAAGAAGGTAATTCGAGTATCAACCTATTCATCTCCTGAAAAGCCAACTCGGCTTCCTTCGTCCATCGGTATTCGTCCTTGTTTTCTTTAGTGATGTTCTTTAGCGTGTCGAAGAAAGGGAGAGCTCTTTCCGCCGACTTTGATAGGAATCTATTTAAAGCTGCAAGCTTCCCACTCAGGCTTTGCATTTCTTTTAAGGTTTCCGGAGATTTCATTTCCATTATAGCCTTTGTTTTCCTTGGGTTGGCCCTTATTCCTTCCGATGTCACCATGTAGCCGAGGAATTTACCTTCCTCCACCCCGAAAGAACACTTTCGCGGGTTCAACTTCATGTTTATCTTCCTAAGGTTGTCAAAGGTTTCCGCGATATCAGCGATCATTTCTTGTTCTGTTCGGCTTTTTATGACCATGTCGTCCACATATGCCTCCAAATTTCTCCCTATCTGTGATTGAAAAGCGAAGTCTACCAATCGTTGATAGGTTGCCCCAGCATTCTTTAGTCCGAATGGCATTTTCGTGTAGCAGTATGTTCCTCGGTCTGTGTAGAATGCCGTTTTTTCCTCATCGTCCCTATTCATCTGGATTTGGTGATATCCCTTGTAGGCGTCAAGGAAGCACTTATACTTATACCCCATGACGGATTCAATCTTCCAATCTATCTCCGGCAAGGGATAGTAATCCTTCGGGCACGAGGAGTTCAGATTTTTGAAGTCGATACACATTCTCCAGCTTCCGTCACATTTCTTAACCAACACAGGATTGGATATCCATGTCGGGTACCTTACCGGCCGGACTATGCCGGCCTTGACCCATTCCTCCACTTCTCTGTTGATTACTTGGTTCTTTTCTCGCGAGAATATTCTCCTTTTTTGGGCCACCGGTGTGTCGGAGATGTTCACGCAGAGAGAGTGCTGTATGAGGCGTCTTGGCACCCCGGTCATGTCTGCCGGCTCCCAGGCGAAAATATCTTTGTTCTTCCTTAAGATCTCGATGAGTTGCCTCCGGCATTCTCGTGAGAACTTGGTTCCTATGGTTACTCGTTGCTCCGGGTAGGCTGCGTTAACTAGGATGTCCTCCGTTTGTTCTTGGCCATGGTCTTCTTGAGTTTCTTGATCCCAAGTTTCTATTTCCCTTTCGGAAGAGCAGCTTCTCCGGGGGTCTTGCCCTTCCTCAAATCTCCTGCATTCCATGACTACCGCTCTTTTGGCGATCAGAGTGGCTATCCCTCCCGGAGTGGGGAATTTCATCATTGCATGGATGGTAGAGGGTATGGCCCTTAATTCTTTGAGACCCGTTCGGCCCAGTATTATATTGTAGGGAGAAGGCGATCTCACTACCGTGAACGTCATCATCACCATCCGGAACAGACCATGATCCCCCATGCGTACCTCTAGTTTTATCTTCCCCATCGGCCGGATGACTTCGCCGGAAAATCCAACCAGCGGAGAACTAGTTTCTTGCAGCCGGGATTGGATGGAAGGACAGAAGTTCCTGAAACAATGTTCATACATGACTTGGACGGAGGCGCCTTCATCTACGAACACCCTCCTTACAAAATATCCTTCTATTTCGGCCTCCACGATTAACGGTTCGTCAGACAGGTCGTCTGTATTTATCTGGGGGAAGGATACAGGGATATTCATCCAGTCTTCATCATAGAACCTGCCCTTTCTTTTACGATCCTCCGAGTATTGACGGACCATGTTGATCACTTTTCCCTTTTCATTGTGACCTCTCGGCCTTTCCCTTCCTTTTTGCTGAACATTCTTGACCAAATGATCTAACTTCCCTGATTCAAGAGCCACCTCCAATTGCCTTTTTAAGTGATAACAGTCATTGGTGAGATGGCCTCTTTCTCCATGATATTCACAGAACCGATCCTCATTTTCATTGCTTGGCTTCCCTTGTAACGGGGGTGGTGGGGGTAAGTTTAGGTGGTTTTCGGTGGAAAGTATTTCTTTGGGCTGTTTGGTAAGGCCGGAGAGCAGGATCCGATTACCATCATGTTTATTGAAGTCGTTGCGTCTGAATTCATTTCGGGGTCATGCTTCGGCTTTTGGAGAGACATAAGGGGAGAAGACTTCTCTTTGTCGAGAATCATTCCTTTCCCAAGGCCGTCGGTCGCCCCTCTTCCTGTCATTGAATCCTCCCCTGAGATTCCTATCTCTTGAGACTTGACTGCCTGGCTTCCGGGATAGGTCATGGGTTTCTCCCCTTGGCAGCTCGGTGTTCTTATAAGCCTCTTCCGCCCGGATATAATCGTCTACCCTGTTCATCATTTCTTTCACAGATTTTGGGACCTGGTCAGAGAACTTCTTAGCCAAATCAGGGCACCGATGAGCATTCATGAACGCAGATATCTTCATGAGTTCGGGGACCCCTGGTATCCGACTGGCCTCGTCAGTCCACCGTTCTTTGAAGACCGGTAGTGTTTCGTTGGCCTGCCTGACAATCCGGGTGATTTTTGTAGGATCTTTAAGGTTTTTTTGTCGTAGATCAAACCTGACGGTAAATTGCTCCCTGAGTTCGTCCCAATTGTCAATGCTACCCGGCTCCAAATTGCTGAACCAGCCCTGTGCCGCCCCGTCCATAGTTTGCTGAAACATTCGGCACCACACTGGCATTGGCCATTCTCCTTGATTCGCTGCCCCTACGAAGCGGTTGACGTGATCGTCCGGGTCAGCCGAACCATCGTATAGTTTTAGATTGGTGGGCATGATGTGCTTCGGGCCAGCAAACTCTACTATTCTTCGTGTAAAGGGTGATCGAGCAATTTCTTTATGGGGTTTGCTGAGATCATCCTTTGGGTTTGGTTCAGCACCCTCCACTTGCTCGTCTTCTTCTTCGAAAGAGAGTCGGATAGGCTTGATGACTCCGGGCCCGGTTGCATTGTACTTTCTGAGGAGGGTCTCTAAAGACGCCATCTGGGCTTGTAGTTGTTCCGGTATTCCGGAGGTTTGCCTATTGAAGACTCCACTCCCGCCTATGTTTTCCGGAGGGGAGTTGGGTTCAGGCGGAGGTGGTGGTTGCGAACCTGTCATCCAATTCTCTGGTAGAATGAATAACGGGTCCCACGGATGGCGCCAATTTGTTGAAGCAAATTCCCGCTATCAGGTTAGGCTGGAGAGTTCTACTTCAATCAACGATGCCGGAGGGAATAAGTCTTCCTTCCTGCACAGTAAGCAACACGCGTTAGCCTCGCCCTGGACGGTGTCCAGGACCAAGCTCCGGCGTGAAAGTAAGCTGGAGGGTAAAGATGGTAATAAATGCAGTGGTTAATGTAGGTGTGTGTATTTATATCCCTGGAATCATTAAATGTGTTGGGATATTTATACTACCCCAACTATGTACCTTCGTTACTATAGATATACTGTTCGTGCAGACCTATATTACATGTTTGCAAGCCTATAGCCACCCTAGTTGATAGGCCACGTGGTGAGAATCCCTTAAAAACTGCTAATGATGAACGATGGGACGGTCTTAAGACGTAAAAAATTGTCTTCATGTAATTTGTATAATTCGTGTAAACTATGTCATAATTTGTTTTTTTTTTCAAAGAAATACTAAAGTACGGGGTAATACATAAATGATGATGAACTAAATGCATTTCCTATTGCTTCGTTTCTTTTCATTTCTCACTTGGCCTACTTTTCTAACTGTATTGTGCAACTGCAGTGCAGGAATTGGGGTTCTGAACGCTGCTAGGAAAACAATGGCAAGAATGTTGGGAAATAATGAATTGGCATTTGAGAGTGCAGGGAGTTAGTTTTGGGTCGTTGATGCTAAAGTAAGTAATAGTCATTATTAGCCAGATGTTAGTCATCACTGATCAAGGAGTACCACACACAAATCCTCGGCTGGTTTGTTGGACATGGATCTAAACCTACTCTTCTGATTTTTGGTGATCAAATAGGGTTTGATAATTGAGGAGCATGAGAATATTGACGAGGATGCAAAACCATTTGCCAGGAAGACCAAAGAGATTGGCCGCCAAGGATTGAGGGAAGGGGCAAGTCTTGAAGAAGTGGTGAGTTTCATTACCTTACAGTTTTTACTATTTTTTAATGGACTTATACAAACTGAAGGTTGTTGAATACTGTTTATATTGATCAAACTGTTGGGTACTATTTGTTAATCAGGTGCGGGAAGTAAAGCCTGATGTACTTCTTGGGTTGTCTGCAGTTGGGGGTTTGTTTTCTAAAGAGGTATAATTTAAATTATAATGATTATACTGTTTTTGTCCACTTTATGTATCGAAAAATCCAAGTAGGTATTTTCTTTAGAATTTCATTTAACTAAATTTCTTAACGTATTTATAGGTATTAGAAGCACTTAAAGGGTCGACTTCAACAAGGCCAGCGATATTTGCAATGTCAAATCCCACAACCAATGGTATGCTTTGTATCACATAAACAACTTGACATGTACACATGGTTCTTAAATGTAATTAGATTTTCGTTTCCATGACAGCTGAATGCACCCCTGAAGAAGCATTTTCTATTGTTGGAGATAATGTTATTTTCGCAAGTGGAAGCCCATTTGCTGATGTGGATCTCGGTTTGTCTCCTAATATTTTTACAATCATTTAACCTTTACAATTCGGAGGGCTTCGTAGATTAGGGATCTTGTTTGTGCATCAAGCTGTTCAAATCAAATCAGTTTGACTTTAAACAAGTTTCTCCTCTTCTACGTTGGTTTAGCCTATCAAACTTTCTTTGTGCTTTGTTATTTATTTGATTTATTTTTGCAGGAAATGGACATATTGGCCATTGCAACCAAGGAAACAATATGTATCTTTTCCCTGGGTCAGTTCTTATTTTGAGTCTAATATAAAATTTTCATATAATTTCTCATTAGATCTAATTATGTAAGAACAATTTTTGCAGCATTGGTCTCGGTACTTTTCTGTCTTGCTCAACAATTGTTTCGGATGGCATGATACAGACTGCAACTGAGTGGTAAGGTTCTTAATGTACAAAGTGGAACCGATTTTGCTAGTAGACTGTCTTCAAATGTGTCCACTCTCTGAATTTTAATGTTTTTTTTTTTTTTTTTTTTTTTTTTTTTTTTTTTTTTTTGTGCTTAATATAAAAATACAGCCTAGCTGCATATATGACCGAAGAGGAGGTACTCAAAGGAGTTATATATCCTTCAATATCCAGGTATATACAGAAATTGTACTTGTATATGTCTGGAGATTTATAAAATATAGAAGTTTTTATCTTAACATGCCATTCGAAGAAACACGTTTAAGACTTGTTGTAATTGTGTATATTGTCGTTCTTGTGCCCCAACATACGTGATATTACAAAACAGGTAGCTGCTGCGGTTATTACTGAAGCAATAGAAGAGGATCTAGCAGAAGGATACCGTGAAATGGATGCTCGTGAGCTCAGAAAGCTAAACAAGGTATTGTCGCAAATGAGCCAATGCCTCATTATCTTCTTACTGCAATACTGTCACTGCGATTTTTAAAACATAGGAAATTGTTAGGATCCCACATCGGCCAAGTATGTGATTGGTTGGTGGCTTATAGAGTCTAGGTGTCCCCTCCTCCTTTGAGCTAGCATTTTGGAGTGAGTTCTACACCTAGCTTTGTGGCTTGATGCGACCTAGTATGGGTTGGGTTCATATCAGAAAATTTATAGCTAGGTTGCACGGACACGGACACGGACACGGACACGGGCACGGTGTCCGACACGGACACGGACACGGTGATACGGCAAAATCTAAAAATATAGGACACGGACACGGCGTGGACACGGGAATTTTTTTATATATATATATGTATATATGTATGTATAAAAACATGTACAAAGTCTTAAAATCAAATGAAATATCATAATAATAAGGAAACACAACTAATCTCTTTCTCTTCTCCCTCTCTCTCAACATCTGTGTGCTTCCGCCATCCACCGCACCACCAAGTAAACACTTTCTTTCTCCTCTTTTTTTTAAAAAAAAATTGTCTTCTACTTTATAAATTTTGAAAACCTTCTTTTTTCATTTTTTTTCCAAAAAAAAATCCAAATCCGTGTCCAAGCCGTGTCCAAATCCGTGTCCGTCCGTGTCTAAGCCGTGTCCAAATCCGTGTCCGGCCCAAACATCACGTGGGACACGGCACGTGCGTGTCGGACACGTGTCCGAGGCGTGTCCGTGTCCGACACGTGTCCGACACTGCCACTCCATACTTTCAGGCGTGTCCGTGCTTCCTAGCTTTATAGTAGTACTAATTAACTTTAGCAACCATATTTTATAAAGGGACAATCTAATCTTGCACCCCACAATTTCCTTCCCATGCACCTCATGTAGACCGATCATTGGCCAATCATTGGCCCAATGATTGGTTTCCTTTTTTTTTTTTTTTTTTTTTTTGTGTGTGTATAGTTTTAAGTTTTTTTTTTGTTTTTTGTTTGTGCATAGTTTTATTTGTGTAATGTATATATATATATAGTGTATTTATTTGTGTAGTGTTTTTATATGTAGAGTATATTTATTTGTGTAGTGTTTTTACGTTAAAACATTAAACAAGTACAACAAGAAATGTATTCAATATTACAACGAAATATACTCCACATGAAGATTATTAATGTCATCTATAAGCTCATAGAGTATTCCACTCGACTGACATGCGTGATCAACTGGATTTCTTGCCAATTCCAGTGATGCCTCCAGCGTCTTTATTCTTGCCTTCAACAAATTGTTTTGAGCCAATAGCATGTTGATCGTTTTATCTTTAGTTTCGCAGTTTGAGCACTGCGTTGAAGAAGAGGCTTCACCAAAGTACTTTTGTTGAAATATTTCCTTTCACATGAAGTATCGACACCCATAGTCTTCAGTCCCTGGCTGTTATATGATGAAACAATTATAAGAAATGTATTCTAAACAAACAAGTTATCGATATATTTACGTAAATAAGCAAACGTTTAATTATTTACCTTTGACAAAGGACATGCATAATACTTCAGACCACAAGTTTTGGGCTTGTGGGATGTTCTTTCAATTATAAATCCACGTCGACAACGACACAAGTAAGGATTTTCTTGTTGCATCTGGTGAAAAGAATTTGTATAATTATTCACAACATAAATTAGTAATATCATGGTTCACAAAATTAGAAACTTCGAATACATAAATAACCAATCTTGTTATAGATTAATAGTTGATACATGGTTCACAAAATTACAATATAACTAGAAACTAAGTTCAATCACGCCCGAGGCGTAGTCGCTCCAATGATGCTGCCATCTGTCCCACACGAGACTCTAACTCTGAAATGCGTCTCCTCAATCCGTCAATCTCTCGCTCGTACTCGTCAACGCGAGACGGCTGTAACAAAAGATGAGGAAGAACCGGAGGACGGTGTATAAATTGTCCTCATCTGCAGCTGGAGATATAGCTGGAGAGGGAGGCACATAAGATTGTGAAGAAGGCACATAATCTGGACTCTCAACACGAGCGGGTGTGTTTTTGACACAATGACTGTCCCTCCACTGAATGTCATCCGATTCCTGTAACAAAAGATGAGGAAGAACCGGAGCAGGAGCAGAAATCTGTAACAAAAGATGACCAGTCGTTTACTATAAATCAATAATCGTCTATACATGTTTTGTCATTTACAATATAAATCAGTAATCGTCTATACATGTTTTGTCATTTACAATATAAATCAATAATCATCTATACATGTTTTGTCATTTACAATATAAATCAATAATCATCTATACATGTTTTGTCATTTACAATATAAATCAATAATTGTTTTCTATGTCGCTCTAAACATCCTCTGTCGTTGAGTAAACATATGTGCCCATCCTGCGGCTGAGTCATTTCTGTACCTTCTCCATTGCGGGTGATTATACGGGAGTGGTGAGTTTTCATCAAGAACCGCAAGAAGAAAGTGAGCACCCTGGTCTTCCCCCACACGAAGAATCACAACGGGGGTCAATGTTGGTGCTGTATCTGGACCATTTCTCAACGGAAGACACACAATAGATTGTGAATTGGCTATACATACAATAGGACGGTTAAGAGCTGTAGCAATAGCCACGCCCGTCTTTGGCATAGTCATCCAGTAACCGTAGGGTGCTGGATCTTCAAACCAATTCATCGAGTTACGAACATTTGGAAAATAATCCCCCCACATTCGCCTGTAAACTTCCTCGTGAGTGTCTACCTCTTCCCTGGCAATAGCTCGCATCATGGGCCACATTCGTTCATGATGACCAAAACCTACGGCAAGAGCTCGATAGCCACAATTTCCATCACCTGCCACGTTAAAGATCCCTAGGATCCAGCGTCGGAAAAGAGGTGGAATTTGAGCCATAAAATTTTCGCTAATGTCATCTGGAACGTACAAGTGGTGTCTTAAGTCGCCCTCGCTAATGTCATCGCTAGCTTCTTCATTTAAGTCTGGGACGTTAGAAGGCCCTCCCACATAAGAACTGTGTCTCGCAACTTCTTCATTTAAGTCTGGGACTTTTTTAGGTTTTGTGTAGCTTCTGCGGTGCCTTGTGGGGGGGTTCTTCGTTCAAATCCGGGATCTTTTGTTTAGACTTGGATTTGTTGTCCTTTGCGCTCGGACGTCCACGATTATCGTCTTAAACAGCAGGTTGTTGGGCTGACACTGATTCAGGAGCGTATATACCTCTGAGCCTGTTTAACATATTTTTTTTGACAAACAACGATGCTTTGGTAAAAACACTTTGGAATTTTTGTACGTCATCTTGACAAGAAAAATATTCAGGCTCTTCAGGCCCTTGAGGCTCTTCAGGATATTGAGGCTCTTGAGTATTTCGGACAACTGGCCAGGGAACGCTTAAGGTTCTCCAAAAATTATCAACAAAACCAAGCGGAATAGGCAATCCTGTATTCGAAAAAAGGAACTAGTTAAAATTATCGGTATTGACGGGGAGAATAACTTGATAGGCGTAAATTTAAAATACATACCATTTACTTGAAGGTAATACAGTTCGTGATAGCATGGTAAACCATACACTAACCGCAACTGATGTCCACATGCATGTGGGTCAACATCCCGTTTACTTTCTGCGAGTATTAGTAGTAAAGCCTCTCTTGAAACATTGTACCGCAATTCGTTAAATAGTGTGCCTTTACACGCATGCAGTTTCTTGATTTTGCTTGTATTCAAAGAGGCTCGTATCGCAGTTTCTTGCGCAGCTATTATCTTGTCGACCGAACACAACAACGTGTCTAAGCTGGACTGTGTGGAGCCCAAGTATAACTTCAATAGTGCGTGTTGACTCTCAAATCTACATGTTGTTGTCTGGCCGAAGCTGCGATATTGATCGGTAATGTATGACACAAACATGTTGTCGAAATGTCGCAGCCATTTACGAAAATACCGCAAAACATCTGAGAAAACAAAGAATTAATAAAGTGAGAAAATAATTCGAGTAGTTATTTATTAGATAATAATAAAAAAATGTATTAATGGGTAAGTACCCGGTTTTTGGGCTAATAAATCCTGTAGGTGCTGATAATATTGCGTGAACACATCTTCGGTCGGAGCTGTAACCATCAAATCCCATGTCCATCTAACGGACTCATACTCCTTTACTGAATCGAATTTGTTTCTGCAATGCTTGAGCACATTTTGATTGATATGCCATCGGCAGAGTAATCTGTTTGCGTTTGGGAATTCTTCTCTGCATGCCCCAAGCAATGCTAAATCTCTGTCGGTGATGATAACCCGCGGGTAATATTGTTCTTGTATCACCAACTTAACACATTCCAACACCCATTTGAAATTTGGCTCTTTTTCCTTGTCCAAAAAGCTAAACGCCATTGAGAATGTTGTGTTTGTTGGAGTAACCCCAACAATTGTAAAGAATGGCAGTTTAAACATCGTGGTGTTGTATGTGGAGTCCATCAGCATGATTTCCGGATATGTTATCCACAGGGCATATGACGTCGGGTGAACACAAAATATTTCGTCCAGCTCATTGGTGTGGTCATTTACCCTGGGGTAATATGTATAACATTGACGGTGCAAATGTACTAAGAGGAGTTGTATCGGAGTCAAATCACTACGATTGGCGCGACGTATCTTGTCTTGTGCATTGTATATCGTTTTAATGCCAGACACGTTATTCGGATCGCTCTCTTTTATTGTAGAAAGTATAATTCGTGGTGCTACATGCTGTTCTGTCAACTGCTTCACCAAAACTAACTCACTTTCTTTTAATCGCATGGCTTGTGAAAAACCATGGAACGAGTCTACGAATTCATGATTATGCCTCGGACACTTGACCCTCAATATCCAACCATTTCGACGTTTTATAAATTTCGCTAGTAATCTGAATGGGCAATTAATTTTAGCGGTACTAGTCTACCGTTCAAGTTCATCTTCTAAACCTTCACGTGCAGACATCCCATGTCTAGAACATAACAATTCGATAGAGTACTTATAGCCCCTATCTGTTTTAGTTCTTCCTTTAACAATAAGAAAACCAATCGATTCAGCAGTAGATTGCACCCAATCAGTTAAAGCAACTTCATTACCGAACACCTAAAAAATAAAAAACACAACAACTTTCATAACTTTCATTTTTAACAACTTTATTTATTGTTACATTTTTTTACAAACTTTTATAAAAAATACAACTTTGTACTTTTTTAAACAACATTTGTAAAAAAATACAACTTTTATAGTACTTTTATTTAAAAAAAACTACAACTATTTATTACTTTTATATACATTTGTTAAAAAACTTTTATATTACTTATAATACTCTTTTATTACTTTTATATACAAAATTTTATTTATATTACAAAAAAACATTTATAATACTCTTTTATATTACTTTTTTTAAAAACTTTTTATACTCTTTTATAAATAAAAGAGTGGATACGTGTTCCATTGTTGTGGTGTGTACGCGTTTTCTGCCCTTTGATATGATATCCTGTCCTTCTCTCTCTCTCTCACTATTCTCACACCGTTCTTTCTCTCTCTCTCTCCCTCTCTCTCTCTCATATCAAAAGTTTTTAGATCGTGATGTTGCTATTGTGGTGATGTTGCAATTGTGGTGGTATCTGTTTTGTGGTGATATATGTGTGGTGATATCTGTTTGTGATGGTATCTGTTTCGTTCAAGTTTTTAGATCTAAAATTTTTTTAGATCTTGAAAAAAATTAGAGGTTTGTTTAAAAGAATCTGAGGTTGGTTTTCTTTGATTATCTAAAAACATATTTTAGATCTAAAAACTTGATGTTGAAAAAATTTTGCGGTGGTATCGATCTGTTTTGGTGGTATCTATTGTGGTGGTATCTGTTGTGGTGGTATCTGGTTGTGGTGGTATCTGTTTCGTTCAACTTTTTAGATCTAAAAATTTTTTAGATCTTGAATCTTTTTAATATCTTGAAAAAAATTAGAGGTTTGTTTAAAAGAATATGAGGTTGGTTTTCTTTGATTATCTAAAAACATATTTTAGATCTAAAAACTTGATGTTGAAAAAAATTTGTGGTAGTATCTGTTGTGGTGGTATCTGGTTGTGGTGGTATCTGTTTCGTTCAACTTTTTATATCTAAAAATTTTTTAGATCTTGAATCTTTTTAATATCTTGAAAAAAATTAGATGTTGGTTTAAAAAAATTTGAGGTTGGTTTTCTTTGATTATCTAAAAACATTTTAGATCTAAAAATTTGTGGTGGTATCTGTTTGTGGTGGTATCTGTTGTGGTGGTATATGTTTTGGTGGTATCTGTTGTGGTCGTATCTGTTTCGTTCAAGTTTTTAGATCTAAAATTTTTTTAGATCTAAAACGCGTACACACAAGAATGGAACGCGTACAAACCACAACAATGGAACACGTATACTACTCTTTTATAAATAAAAGGTAACTCTTTTATTTATAAAAGAGTATTATAAATAAAGTTAATAATATTTGGTGGTATCTGTTTGGTGGTATTTGTTGTGATAGTATCTGTTTCGTTCAAGTTTTTAGATCTAAAATTTTTTTAGCTCTTGAATCTTTTTAAGATCTTGAAAAAAATTAGAGGTTGGTTTAAAAGAATCTGAGGTTGGTTTTCTTTGATTATCTAAAAACATATTTTAGATCTAAAAACTTGATGTTGAAAAAAATTTGTGGTGGTATCTGTTTTGGTGGTATTTGTTTCGTTCAAGTTTTTGTGGTATAAAACGTGTCTCTCATTGTTATCTGTTTGGTTATGTTTTGCAGGTTTGGGGTGCCTGAATAGCATGACCCTTGCAAGTTTCATTACCATTACTGGATGGTAAAGTGATCATTTTTAGCTCACTTTGCAACTTTAATGAAAAAAACTTGATTGTTTTGGCATTATAGCTCACTTTGCAACTTTAATGAAAAAAACTTTCATTACTAGATGGTAAAGTGATCATTTTAGCTCACTTTGCAACTTTAATGAAAATAACTTGAGCTAAAAAAAGGCAATGATGATTTTTTAAAAAAAAAACAGAAGAGTTTTGGCATGGCAAAACTGAATTTGCAGCCAACATGAGCTAAAAAGCTATTAATCTGAGCCTATTCGATAAGTTTACCTCTTGTGTTACAAATGGTGACCCAGACATGGTTGTTTGTTGGTGTTGTTGTTGCATTTTGTTGTTGCTATGTGCTTGTTTGGTGCTGTTGGTGTTGTTGTGTTGTAGCTTTCTGTTGGTGCTGATGGTGTTGTGGTGTTGTAGCTTTCTGTTGGTGCTGATGGTGTTGTGGTGTTGTTGCTTTCTGCTAGCTTGTGAGACTTTGTGTAGTAGCTTTCTTTGTTGGTGTTGTGGTGATGTTGCTTTCATGTGGCATTATAAGTTAGTGAATGCCTGCTATGGTGGTACCTCTTTGAGAATCTTTGTTACTTTCTTGTGAATGCCTGCTATATTGTTTGCAGTTTGAGAATCTTTGTTACTTTCATGTTGAAACGTGTAACTTGTGAGGCTTGTGTCCTTGTGCAGTTTGAGACTAGTGAGACTTTGTGCAGTTGTGAGACTTGTGCAGTTGTGGACTTGTGAGCCTTTTGCAGTTCCTGTGAACTAGTGACATTGTGCATGGGAAGGAAATATTGGGGTGCAAGATTAGATTGTCCAGTTCCTGTGAAATTGTGACTATGTGCAGTTGTGACTTAAAATTTTTCGAGGCGATGATGATAAAAACCGAATGGACGGTAAAGTGAGATCAAATCTCACTTTGCAACCTTCGGGTTTGAGCCTAAAAATTTTCCGAGGCGATGATGATTTTTGAGCCTAAAAATTTTCCTAGGCGATGATGAAAACCGAATGGACGGCACTTTTGCAACCTTCGAACTGAACCTCAAAAAATTTCCGACTACGTTTTTTTTTTAAAGTTTTAAAACTGATTCAAAAAAAAAAAAAAAAAAAAACTTGTAAAAAAGTTATAAGTGAGATAAAATAAGTAATAGTCTTTACTCGTAAAAAAGAAAAAAAAGTGTAAAAGTAAAAAAAAAGTCTCAAACTTGTAAACAAAAAAAAAAGTGTAAAAAAACTTGTAAAAAAACAAAGTGTAAAAGTGACAAAAAAAAACATATTTTCAATCATTGGCACGGAAACCAATGTACCAATCATTGGCAGGAGAGAGAAAGTGCAAACATCCCAAAATATTTTTCAAAGAGAAAATTTCTTACACGAACACTTTCTGCGTTAGATTTCGAAAATGAACCTCGCCTATATATTTTTCGAAAATGAACATTTGAATGTTATACGTTAGATTTCTACCGGAATATGTTTTAAACCGTACACGTGTATAACAAATTTTATGGGCGTGAGTTTGGGCGTGATACAAAACAGTAAGAAGTGAGAGCGTGTTCTGGGCGAGAGGTTGAGCTGGGCGTGGAGCTGGGCGTGGCAGGGTGGAGCTGGGCGTGGCAGGGTGGAGCTGGGCGTGGCGCTTGGGCGTGGCAGGGTGGAGCTGGGCGTGGAGCCTGGGCGTGGGATTTAGAGAACTTAAAGATGAAAGCTTTTTAGAAGGTGTGTATAAGAAAGATTAGGACGTCAGATCGGGAAACACCTTATATTTTACGAGGAAGATGAAACTTTTTGTTTCAATGGAGTTTTGAGGTCTCATGTCCTACGAGGAAGATGACCATGAGAAAAAAAGTACTGTATATTTTATATTTTAATGACCTATACAACCTGTACATATTAAGAAGTTCACTTTTAACCCTTCTAACTTCTAATTTATCATTTCAGTTATGTTTAAAATGTTATGATTAAACATCTTTTAAAGAAAAGCCATTACATTAGTCTGTATTATGATTAAGCAATATTCGACACCATTTACGCCAACCTTTGCTCATCTTGTTCATTTTCTCAACTAATCTAATAAATCTATGCTACTACTAGAAAAATATCAAGGAACCTGTATGTCAAACGATTCAAACTTCAATCTAGCTTCTAAAACTAAAATTTGTATATTACAACCGAAAATAAGTTGAGCCCCCCTAACACAAATTTCTAGCTCCGTCCCTGCATGCAACTTGCAATCAAAACACGTATTTGTAATTGTTACATGCATGAAATGTGTGATAATATAAAAGAATATTTTTTCTCGTTGGATAGTTGCAATATTGAGGTATATAAGGGAGAGCAAGTGGAGAAGATGATGTGTTTTATGTGTTTTTCAAGTGGAGAAAATGATAGATATGCTTGTGTTTTTCAAGTGGAGAAGATGATATGATAGTTTTGGTTTGATAAGAAAGAAAGAAGCCTTTTTGATCTTGTGTGGCTAAGAGCTAGTTAGTATGTTTTGTGAGATAAGAGAAACACAAGTAAAAAAGGGAAATGTGTGGCTGTCATCATCATAGTATGGACCACTTAATAGTGACATGTTGAGATAGTGACTTTTTTAGTTCATTTTCGTAAACAACTACAAAAGAGTTTACATCCATAAAATGAGTATGCAAATGGTTCATTTTAGTAATTGCCTTTTTATCAAATGGGTGCCTGCGCAGTAGGACACTTTATAAAACAAAAACTAAATCTGAAACATTAATGACCTACTCACACTCAAGCCTGCATCATTTAATTTAAATTCACTTGGTCCACCAGAAATTCTATTTAGATTGAAGTGAGTTTTCCCCCCTTCTATTTGTGTTCTTATGGAAGCTTCCATTTGCAACTTTTTCAAGCTATATATACCTTCTTGGCCATTGATCATGACAAAAGGTTGATGCTGATGATGTGGTCCGTATATAATCTTCTATGGCCGTTAAAGATGGCTTCTATCAGCATGATTGTTTATTACCAAGTTCGTATGTTTATATTGGTTCTCACAACCTCGTCTGTTTTGCAGGATGAAATAATTAAGCATGTTGAGGACAATATGTGGAATTCTGAGTATCCAACACTTATTTACAAGAAAGATTAAATGCTCCCAAACATGGGAAAAAGAACAAAATCAAGACGAATGGTGAAATTTGACCTTTTTTGTTGGATTGTTCGCTCATGTGATCCTGGTCGACGATTATGATTTCTTCATGTTCCTGGTGAAGAAAAAACTTATCTTTTGTGGTTGACTTGTGTTAAAAAGTATGTCGTCTTTTCAGAGTTATACGTACACTTGTAAAATAAATTGATTAATTAAAGATGAGCGTTAGCTGTGTTTAGAGTAAAATATAAATGTAGCAATGTTCTTAACAATGTAACATTATGTGTAGAGTGCTTGCCTTGCCAAATAATGTTGGGTTTTGAATTCACATTGGACATTTGCATTAAACTTTCTGCAGAATTCCTTATCGACCAATTACAGGTCTAGAATTTTTATACGTACTGTAGTATTATTCAATTATTTTAGCTTGGTATTCAAGCTAGCCACAGGCATTATCTTCAGTTTTACTACTGTAAGATTTTTGTTGATCTAGCATTTCTCATACAGTCGAAAGCCACTGATCATTTATACGTGCTTCTACTAAATACAAATAATTTGCTCTTGAATTAACTACATCTGCCAAATGTTAGTTACTATTTTTTTCATGAAATATTAATAGCCTGATTATACATTATAAGCATAAGCAATTGTAATAATCAAGCAATCACCATCTATTGTTAGTAAGAAAAAGAAATGTGCAAATGCATATAAATTATTGATTATTCTACTTCAGTTTAGAGTTAGGATCAAATAAGAATATAAATTAAAATAAGAATGATAAGAAGAAACCACAACCACTCATTTCAGATGCATCTACAAAAATAGATGCATCCGCCCTTAAAATTTTCCCTCCTATTTGAAATGTGTGGCTAGAAATCTTTCTTATTCTTCTCATTTTAATTTTTCTTCTTACCGGATCCCTTCCCCTTCAGTTTATTTGTATTTCATTGTTTTAACATTCTTTATATGATAAAAACACGTAGCTAAAAATGAACAAAACAAAATTTAGAGAACTGAGAGATAAATAAACAATTACATCCGTATGTAACTGGTTTTGCCAAGAATGATTATTTAATTTGGCGCAATTTCATCTTCCTGTGGTTTCCAAATTCCTTTGTGTCTCACAACACTAGATGATTAGGGTTAGGGTTTTGAATTGGGGGAAAATTAAATTAGAAGATGAATATGGAGCATAAGGCCTCGATCTGGGAAATATGTTGTATTTTTGTGATGGTTTGGTAACAAAGGGGAGAAAAGTAGAAGAGTAATAAGACGGTTATACCCTTTAACTAAAAACAAAAAGGACAATAAATAACGGGGTTGACTAACGGAAAACGGGTCAAGAGGCCAAAAGGGACCACTTTAGACAATAAACAGTGAAAAAAATGACCCCCAACGATGAAAAGGCCGAGTTTTGTCCCAACGCGATGCTTCTTGCCAAGTTTAGGGACCAACCGTGTATTTTAGTCTAGTTTTTACTTAAATGTGTTCACTAAAACTTAACACTAAATAAATTTTTATCACTAAAATAAATATGATAATGCAATAAATAGAAAATATATTTAATGTAATATATATCGATATTGAACTTGTTTTGAATGTATTGAAGAGGAGCTTATAGATTTATATTTTATATAAATTTATATTTAGTTTTTAATATATATATATAGTAGATATATGGTAAAAATATTGAGTTTTAAAAAGATGAATAGTGTTATAGTGTGATGAATAGTATAACACTATATTTAATGATTTTTTCTCATTTATTATTCATGATATTAAAATAGTGCAAGTTTTAGTGCTAACATTAGAGCATCTCTAATGTTAACACTAAACGTACTTTTTGCACTAATTTAGTGCAAAAAAGGACAAATAGCTACATAAATTTTTCTCCAATCTTAGCACTAAACTTGTCACTAATTTAGTGCAATGAATAGTAAAGCACTAAATATATTGCAACACTATTCATAGCAATAAACACTATTCTCTTTATTAAAACTCAATGCATTTGTTAAATCTTTGATATATGACTAAAAGTATAAAAACTAGTTTATATAAATTATATTTTTATAATTATCTAACAAATACAATTAAAATGAGTCCAATATTGATATATGTTTTTTAGACTATTTTTTTCGTTTATTGTGTGTAAATGTGATTTAAACTAGTTGAAAATGTTTAGTGTCAAATTTTAGTGTCATACACTGGAGCAACTTTTAATTAGTGCAAATATATTCTATTAAGATGCTAATTTTACATCATTTTAAAGCACAATTTAATGTTATACATTGGAAATGCTCTTTAGAGGACAATTTTTGCAATTTAGCACTATTATAAAAAATACATTTATGTTATAGCGAAACCACTTTTGTCATGTATAAAAAAGAAAATAAACATTGGAAACCAACGATTATCACTAACATTTTCCCTTTGACTGTAAAATTCTACAAGGACCATTTGTCTAAAGTAATGATGAGATAGGGATGAGTTATTGCTTATTGGTATCTCTAAAAGCAGCGGGTATCATCGCATGAAAGATTTGATGTTGTTCTCTATAAATACTTAACGACATTCGAAATTTTTTGTTTTGTGTCGTTACTATTGGTACCAGAAAATGTGGTGCCATTGTCTTTTTTTTTTTTTTTTTTTTTTTTTTTTTTACATAAAATAAAACATACACAATACTCCCTCTGTTCTTAAATAAACATCCACTTTGATTTTCTGCAGTTTTTCTTATGCAACTTTGACTTTAAATATTTTTGTTTGTATTATATAATACTTGATGAAAAGAATTTGGTCACATATGCGGTTAATGGGCTTGACTCTCATTTTACTACCATTGTTAAAATCATCAGTCACCGTGAACCTCTCCTTACGTTTGAAATGGCGCGAAATATGTTGGTACTCGAGGAGTTTACTTTGAATAATCAAGCCGGCATTACCACCACTTTTGATAGTAGCTTCTCCTCGCTCACCGTTCTTGTGGCTACTAATTCATTGGACTAAAAAGGTAACAAAAATACTCACTCTAATAAATCCCAAAGTATACCACATATATGTAATCATTTTAGCAAAGGGACATGCAAGTTTGGTGATAGGTGTAAGTTTATTCATGATCACCGAAATCGGTCGGGTTTCCATAACCCCCTGTTACTCCCCAACTCTCAGCAACGGGCTTCCCTGAATAGCAAGCCTTTTACACTCCTTTGCCCCATTACCAGCTTCACGCTCCTCCAGCCCAACAGATTGCCACGGCCCAACAGACCCCTCAACAGGCCCACTACGCAAATCATTACCAACAACCCAACACCACTGGTCTGCTTGGTCCCGCTCTCGCTATGTACCCATCCCAAGCTACTTCTCTTCCTAGTGCATTTAGCACTATGACCTTGCAAGACCCGACATGGAGTGTGGATACAGGTGCTTTCATTTAAATTCTAATGCATGTAAGTTAAGTACTATTTTTAATAAATGTTTATACCTATCTGTACACGTTGGTGACGGGAATTCTATCCCGGTCACTAGCACCGTCCATAGCATTATTTCCTCTCTTCATCACCCTCTTCACCTCAATAATGTACTTGCCACTCCTATTATCATTAAAAAAAAACTTATTTTTGTGCGTCAGTTTACTAGAGATAATAATTGCACTATTGAATTTGACGCTTTTGGTTTTTATGTGAAGGATTTCTTGACTCACTATATCCTCCTTCGATGTGACAGTTCGGTGATCTCTATCCAGTTACCAAGCCGTCTACTATCCCTACTACTTTTCTCTCCACAAGTTCCTCCACCTGGCATCAACGTCTCAGTCATCCCGATGATGAAGTACTACGATCTCTTGTTTCGTATCAATTTATTTCATGTAATAAAGAAAGGACTCCACATGTTTGCCATGCTTGCCAACTTGGAAAACATGTAAAGTGTCCTTTTTATAGTTCAGATTCCGTTGTTGAACATTGTTTTGATATTATTCACTCTGATTTATGGACTTCTCGTATTGTTAGTTCTAGTGGTTTTAAATATTATGTTCTATTTCTTGATCATTTTTCTCACTACTTGTGGATTTACCCTCTTCGTTCCTAATCTGACATGTTCTCTAAATTTTGCATTTCCGTACTTATGTTAAAAATAAATTTAAATGTGAAATCAAGAGTTCCCAATGTGATCATGGTGGTGAGTTTGATAATAACCGACTTCATACACTTTTTGATAATAATGGTATCCAACTTATATTTTCTTGCCCAAAAACCTCTCAACAAAATCGTAAGGTGGAAAGAATGATACATACCATCAACAACGTCATCCGTACTCTACTTTTCCAAGCACACCTACCGCCCACATTTTAGGTCGAGGCTCTTCATATGGCCACCTATCTCCTTAACCTACTACCTTCCACCGCTATCAACAATGAAATCCCTTACACAAGACTCTTTAACAAAGAACTTGACTACTCCCGATTATCTCCTCAACCTGACTACCCCGTGCATCTTCCTAGGCTTTCCCGTCTATCATCGTGGTTTTCGTTGTCGTGATCTTGAAACAAATAAATTCATCCTTTCTAGGCACATCACCTTCGACGAAACCCAATTTCTTTACCGATCCATGAAACCAAATACCCCACCCACATACACGTTTTTAGACCCCTCACCTTCCCCTCTCCTTAACCATGGTTTAACCTCTCCACTTTTCTCACCTACTATACCTCCTCACCAAATGCCAAATGACTCCCCCATTCCCTTATCTACCGAACATACTCCTTTACACCACAACTCCTCCATTGTCGAAAGCCAAGTTCAATACCACTGCCTCATCACATGCCATCAATTACCATGCTACCTCACCTTTCGCAACCCACCAAACAGCCCAACACCATTCTGACCCTCTCGGCTCCCCTTCCACAATGATCCCAACTCATCAGGCCCAACAACTTCCCCACTCCCCTCACTCATCGCAGCCCATTACTGATTTTAACCTCTCTTTTCACGAACCCCCTCCCCAGCTGTAGCAAATCATACTTTTTAGGTCATTGCTTACCTTTTAACTCAAAACTATTACCTTGGAAGTTACTTATTTATCTTTATGCGTATCCGTTAATTTAAGACCACGTAAACCAAAAAATGAAATTTATCATAAACCGGCATATTTCAAAGTCAATAATTGACTAAAAACTCGAAACATTCATTTTTAGTATTTACGAGTTCACTGTAACCTAAAACCGGGAGATAAACCCGCGTAACGTGAAAAACAACTTTGAACGTGTACCGGCACTAGAATGAGCATGGTCTACATTAAATAAACACATTACGACTCTATTAGAGTTATTTTATGATACATTTCATTTAATTTTACAAGTCGCATGTTAAACACGTATATTTTGCATTTTAGCTCACGCGTACGCACATTTTTGCATTACCCGTCCATATAACAAACTAATGCTCACACCATTACACTCTACTTACAAAAATTCAAAATTTTCCCTCCCCCACTATCACCAAAACCGGCCACCTATGTACATCACACAAACCATGGACTAATGCAACAAACTAGTACGATTTACTTCCAATTTTAACTTATAAAACAAAAAGTGACCCCCTTGACATCGCCTAAACCGATTCCACCCAGGGGTCCCCAACTCATTTTGAACTCTTCCCTATTTAAGTGATACATATATGTGTACTTATGAGACTTAGATTTGGTTTATTACCTAAGTATTTAACTATATAAACAAGGTCAAATGCACTAAATCATTCACAACCTAACATCACAAAATTTTCTTTCTTTTTCTCTTATCTTGTCGTCGACCTACACACAAACACACTCACAAATCACAACTTTGCTTGAATCTTGAAGAATTTGGGTACAAAAAGCTTAGTTAGGTCATTTAGGTTAATATTCTTGGGTTATGAAACAAAATTAGGGTTAGTTCTTGGGTTGTTCTCGCACTAATTCTCACTTTCTCACTAAATATTATAAGTCGTCTTTTCATAAAATACCTTGTACTTTCTTGAAGCTTAAAACATGTATTTATCAAAAGTACAAACTAATTCTAGAGATTTGCAAGAAAATGTTTGAACTAGTTATGCACTTACATAAATACACGACATATACATAAAACATTTACAAAAGTGTGTCACCATGTTTGTGTTTGATTATATGTACACAGTTTACTTGTGTTGCAATTGCGATTTAATTGTTGTTCAATTTTTACTAATATAAATCGGTGGAAGGGACAAGTAGGTTAGTTTGGAGTTGTTGTTGATTGAGAAAATGATAAGAATTGGTGGAAGGGAACTAGGACTAGTTTGGAGTTGTCATTTGTGGTTGAAAAGTGATTAAAACGTCAAAATATACATTTTATGACTTGCTGTCCCGAAACGGTAAATACACCAAAATGAAATTAAGTTTTTCAACAATAAGATAGAAAAACCAAAAATAGACACTATAAGCTAAATGTGGCCGCTTGAACCACTAAAAACAGACTTAACACGAGAAAGATACGCCATTTTAAAGTTACGACAAAAAATATACTTTTTATAAAAAAAACAGCACTATTAGCAAAACTATATTTTTATAAACTTTGAAGCAACTTTTGAACCGTTAGAGACGAGATGGGTAAAAATTGGTAAAATACGTAGGTTAATATATATTTAGTTGTTTTCCGAAAAAGTCTAAGACTTGGTAAATTGAGAATAAATGAATGGGTCATGCCCGATTTTCATTAGAATTTTACACTTATAAATATTACGTAAACTTAGTTTTCTAAAAATAACGAGAAGAAGTCGAAAACTCTTTTAAATGGATTTTTACAATTAATTAAATAATTATTATTTTTAAACCCGACAAAAAGACGAAATGATAGACTTTTATATATAATTAAATGGACATTATTTTAACACAATATAATGACGAAATCATTAATTAGACTTTTATAAATGATAAATAAATATCATTATAAACTCGACAAAAGGACAAAATACTTTTATAACTTTTATAAACTATAAAAGAAAAGTATTATTTTAAATACGTATAATAAGGACGAGAAAACTCTTACATTATGATTATTGAAACTAGTTAACACGAGAATATTTGATAAGTTTCGAAACTTATATAAATACATAACTTGAACGTAAAGAGTCTTTTTAACTTATAAAACCCAAACACAAATGTGTCATGGTGATACAAGGCTTTTGAAAATACATTTGCATTATTTCAATCATATAACATAATATTGGTCGAACCATTACTTACTTAGGTTGCCTTACGGAGCCGTTACATTTCATATCTTGACTTATTCATTACCGAACTACTACTTTACTCAAGTTGATTTTTATAGCCCCGTTTTACTACATGTTTACAAATAGTTTGAAACACTTGGGGTGAGAATACAATGCTTGATTTTTACATACGGACACAAGCACATAAACTTTGCTATTTTCCTAAGTTAGCACATTAGCCGCTAAGTCCCCATGTATATCAAGAATATCATGAACCGTTAGTTACTTATGATCTCGAATGTCTTGAATAGATCTATTGGGTTGACACCCCCGTCAGGATTGGTAGCGCCAACTTGACCGAAAGCACCGATCAAACGGGCGCATAACATTTGAGGGCATACTAAGTGTTTGGCTAAACACTTACCGGGGCATTATTTATTTATTTTGTTAGTGCTATTATGTATACATATCATGTCAATGCTTCAGGGTCATGAGCTTAGTGCAATAGTGTAACTTTTCATTTGAAGTTGTATTGCTATAACTGTCATACGCTAAAATCTTGTAGTCCGCACTTATTACTATCTTTTACTTAAACCTATGAAGTCACCAACATATTTGTTGACATTTTAGCTTGTATTTCTCAGGTTGTTGATCATATTATCCCCGTAGACCATGAAGCAGCATCGAGTCACATGCATAGCATGTCATCAAGAATTGTTTTTACACAACCATGATTTTCAATTTAATGTTAAACTATTTCACATTTGGGACCATGTAAATTATGATTTATTAGTGTTGAACTTGTTTTTATTTAATCAAATGTGTCTTTAAAATGACTCATGTCGGTCGTTCGACATAACGGTAACTTTGTTCCATGAATGTAACGCCCTGGTTACTATTTCGCTGCGACCCATTTTGGGGGTGTGGCAGATTAGCGTCAGAGGTAAGGTTATAGAGAACTAGGTTGTATCATTAGACCCTATACTATAACTACTAAACCATAACATTGCATCATAACATTCCGACGTATACTCAACATACTTGCTCACTAAACGTGCCTTTATTTGTTTTTATATGAGTTACTTATACATGTACCAAAGTTGTTACAACACTATATCTACTTCTACCTCTCCCATCATGATCTCACCTGACTCAAATGTTGAGGATACTTCCTCGACCACAGCTGCACCCACTACCACCACCATCACCAGCTCACTCCTAGCACCCGATACTGAGTCATAGCCCATTGAAGAGGATGAGCCAGCACCTGCTCAGAGTAATCCAACACCATTACCTGTCTTTGTACCTGGTTCACTAGAGGACGTGTCTGAATATGAGACTGAGCCAATCGAGGAGGGCGAAGTCGCTCCCACACCACCTGTCTCACCACTAGCACCAGCACGCCATGCTAGGCATTATCTTGTCATCCTGCCTGGACAGCCGATACCTTTTATCTACCCCTAGGCTACGCCCTGATGGGCTACTCAGGAGACTCACATTCAGGAAGACTGTGTGTCTACAACCACCACTACTATCACCTAGTATTCTAGCATAGATTGCCTATGAGGCTGCTGCTTCACCACCACCATCATCGACATCACCACTATTCTTCCCCTCATCACCACCACAGTCATCAGCAACACCGTCATACTCTACACCAACACTTTCACCTGTACCACCATCTTCACCATTATCCCGCCGAGACCCGATTCCTAAGACGGTCATGCCACCTCAGAAGAGGGCCCGATCTCTTGTACCATCATCACCTCCACCTACCGCTACTCCTACCATTCCTGATGCCGCGGTTAAGACCGTAGCTGAGACATAGACCACTCCAACTCGCATATTTAAGGTTGGTGAGAGTTTCAGGGCTGATGTTGCTGCCCAACAGCCTTCCATTCCCACCCTTATGTCGCACATGGCACACTATGAGGATCAGACAAACAAAGATTTGGGTTACTTAGATGAGATCCCGTTAGTTAGGATCGAGAGCTTATAGTATGACATAGAGATGGTGCAGGAAGATAGCTTACTCGCTCGTCAGGAGATCAGTGGTATCCAGATAATGTTGACTGAGACTCGCAGCATGATTACTGATCTGCATGAGCAGTTGGGTATTCAGAGTGAGGATACTTTCCACATCACAGGCGCTACTCGACATGTATTGAGTTTTCACTATGTCAGTATCACATCCGCCTTGTGTAACACCCCAAAAATATCATAGTGGAAGATTGTGTCACTGGGGTATTACCTATTAGCACACAATACAAGTTACAGAAAATGACTCTAAATGAGACATTTTGAAATAATTTATCATTCGATTAATATGAAATATCAGAGTTTACAAAGAGGTCCCAACAAGTTTTGAGCACATAAAGAGTTCAACATGAATGTTTAAAAGCTTTATCGAATGATATTGATGCATTATCTTTAAAATATCCGTGCACCTTCACATGCCAGCTAATTCCTTTCGAACCTGAGATAAACATGCTAAAAAGTATCAACACATAGGTTGATGAGTTCATAGGTTTATGAGTAAAATAGTTGATTACAATAGTTTTGAGTTTAATAGATAGTGGGTTGCATTGTTATACACTCCTAATGTTAAATAGTTGACCACAAGATTTCAATGTTTAATATATTGTGGGTTACGTTGTTATACACCCATAGTTATACAAACATAATTTATCAATCCCAATAGTGCGTTTGTTTGCCATAACCAGGTCAACACAAAGGATAGTGCATTTTTCTGCCCTAATTGGGTCAACACAAAGGATGGTGCATTTGTTTACCCTGACTGGGTCAACAAAAATGATGATGAGTTTGTTTGTCCTGACTGGGTCAACACAAAGGAACAGGGCAACACAAAGGATGATACGTTTGTTTTCCCTGAATGAGTCAACAAAAAGGATGGTGCATTTGCTTGCATTAACCAGGCAACACAAAGGATGGTGCATTTGTTTTCCTTAACCGGGCCAACACAAAGGATAGTGCATTTGTTTGCCCAAACTGGGTCAACACAAATGGGATTCATCAATCCTAACAGACCTAGTGATTAGTGGTTCATGATATAGAAACTTAAGTTTTGCAATCGTATTACATAGTGCTAATAAAGCAAAGCGTATATATAAGAATTAATAGTGCTTCTCTCTAAAAAACCCAAAAAACCCTAAACAATTTTATAGTATTTCATCATCTAAATTAAAATTAACCAATGAATTTTAAAATGAATTTTGGTTTTGCATAGTACTGTTCATGATCTACAGTCCTATATAATTTTTATACTCTTTCTTTAGTTTAATCTCTCCATTTATTTTCATTTAAAAGTCCGTTATCCGCTTTCTTAGTACTGTTTCATCTTCATCCCATTTCCCAGATTCAATCCTTAATTTCGTATCTCATATTATGCAATTAACCTTTGTTTTCACTCATTTTTAGCATCTATTTCTCCATGGATGACCCTATTAACATAAACCATAATTTGGTTCCTCCCCAAAGGAATCAGATGATGTTATCCATCTTAAGAGAAATACAAGGAATAAAAATAGTGGTGTTAAAATCAATAATAAGCAATCTAAGGTAATAAATAAGCCTGGTTATTGGAGTAATAAGAAGGTTTCTTTGAAGCTGGGCAGAAGAGGTGGGGAGATTGGTAAGAGTATGGAAAGAATTGAAAATGAAGTGGGGGATCTGAAGGGGGTAGAGTATGATGATGATATTTCTTCAAGTGTGGACACTCAGAGTCTTGATTCTAGAAGTTGTGGGGAGTCAAATCTGGGAAAGGGTATTAATGCTGATGTTGATCATGGGTTGGTAAGTAACTTGATGAGTGAGTCTGTTAATCCTAGTTTAATAATTAATGATTCTAATGTCCCTAGGAATGTTGAGAATGTTGCTTGTGAATTAGGGCCAATTCCTGTTCCTGTTTGTGAGAATCCCATATTGAATCCTAGGATTAGTCCTGTGGGTAGTCCTAGAATTTTAAAAAGGGGTGAGGTGTTGAGTGATGGTGGGAGTAAGACTAATGCTAAAGCTGCTTTCTCCTTTAATAGTGTGGGAAAATGGCCAAGTTTGAGTAATGCTAGTGGGGATAATAATGTGGGCATGAATATGGAAAATGTAGAGGAAGTGAGGGTTATGAATGATACTGAAATGAAGGGGGGGGGGTCTAATAGGGATAGGGGAAAGGTCTTACTATCATTTGCTAATGCTTTAAAAGGGCTGAGTCAAGCTGGTAGTAATAGGCTCAGGGTAATTCCTATTGATGTGAATGAGAAGGGGAAGGAGGTGGTTAATCTTGACCCTGTGGTTGCCGAGGGTAGTAAGAATTTGGGTATGAAATTAGTTGGTTATTTTGTAGGAATGAAAATGAGCCAAAGAGAAATTCTAGGGCACTTGAAAATAATGTGGAGGGCTTACCATTTTGACAAAGTGATTATGAATGAGAGTGGGCTCTATTTTTTGAAGTTCAAGGCTGAGGAGGGAATGCAATATGTGTTAGAAAATGGGCCATGGCTTGTAGATGGGAAACCCCTTTTTGTTCAAAAATGGGAAGCGGGTCTGTGTATGTTAAAACCTGAGCCTGCTAAGGTTCATGTTTGGGTGAAGATTTTTAACGTCCCACTTGAAGCCTGGAACTCTGAAGGAATAAGTAGGATTTCTAGTAGAATTGGTACTCCTATCATCATGGATAGAATTACCACCTCAATGTGTGATAAGGCGTATGGTAGGGCTAGTTTTTCTAGAGTTTTAGTTGAGGTAGATGCGGCTAAAGGGTTTGTTGAATGTTTTGAGGTTTGTTATAAAAGTCTGGCAAGTCTATGGAGTTAAGGGTTGAGTATGATTGGAGGCCTCCAATATGCTCTCATTGTAAAGTTTTTGGGCACTGGTTTGATAATTGTACTAAGCGAGTATTATCTAATGCGGAGAAGGCTCAAAGAGCTGAGGTTAATGTCCAAAGGTCTGCTAACACTCTGAATGTGAACAATAATGGTGGTGATTGGCAGCCTGCGAATAATAGAAGGAATGTGAGAGGTGATGGTGGGTTTAATGGGAATAGTGGGCAGAGATTCTTTGTTGGTGAGAGTTCTTATAGGAGGGGAGGTTTCCGTGGAAGGGGAAGATGTGGCATGAATGGTAGAGGGTCTGGTTTTCAAAGGGCTAGTAAGAATGATCTGTGGAAAACTAGAAGGGGGGTTGAATAGTTTTACCAATTAAAACTTCGTTTTAAACTATTTAGATCGACTTATGTCAATCTATTAAACATGTGTGTTGGATGTTGATAGACAAGCATATATAAGTATGTAATGAAAAGATAAGGAGTAAGAAGCACAAAACCACAACGCGAGTATTTATAGTGGTTCGGCTACAAGGACACCTTCCTTGCCCTACTCCACTCCCCGAGTCACCTACTCAAGAGTTCGTAAACACTACACGACACCAACTCCTTATGGCGGAGAAGCCTTCACAACGTTGCCTACTCTTTTTCCGGTACTAGGCTAACCACCGGGTTCTTCCATGAGGTAGAACCAAACCTATCACAACGTCGCCTACCCTTTATCCGGTACTAGGCTAAATACCGAGTTCCATTACCATGGAGGAACTACTACCCAAACATTACAAAACACCTAACCCCAAAGGAGATCTACTCCCTTTCACAACACCAACAAGGATATCAATATCCTTTGACCCAATACTAATCTATCTTGTACATCGAATCACACCATATCGAATGTACACCTTAGGCACCTTTCAGTAATGCCTTTTGACTCGATATTTAAAGCACCTTTCACTAATGCCTTTGACTCGATCTTCAAGGCACCTTTCACTAATGCCTTTAGCCTTGACTTCTAAGCACCCTTCACTAGTGCTTTCAATACGAACGATCGACACCCTTCACTAATGTCTTCGTCTTGACTCTTTTAGACATCTTTCACTAATTTCTTCAACACTACACTTCTTATTAGAAAGAAAAGAACTATCAATAAGAGAACCTCAGTATTCTTGATGATAACGAAGCATGGCAACTCATGGACTTGAGCTTGCTCGTCTTCAAAAGATGGCGATCTCGCCTTTAAGAGGAACCTAGAGAATCACATGAAAACAAAACTACATACATAGATCACTTGGATCTAGGGTTAGAGAGTTTTTAACTCAAAGAGAAAATATGTGAGAAAGGGGTGAGAAACAATGAAGAAATGGCTCACTATTTATAGAGAGAAAATAGCTACTGTTCCACGGATCCCACGGATCCCTCACATGAGGGATCCGTCCAGTGTATTACTGGGGATCCGTGGGACGCTCCCTTTTGCCCATGGGTTTTGGGTCATGGGTCATGGGTTATGGATCATGGGTATCCAAGTAGACACAATGTATCTATAAGATGCAATGCATCTAGTCCATGGTACATGGATTAAAACTATGGGCCATGAATTAAAACCATGGGTCATGGATAATATCCATATATGACATAAGGATGATGTCATGCAATGGGTATGGGTCAAGCTCCATGGGTATGGGTCATGGACTTTGGGTTGTACCCAACTACATTCAATGTATTTAGTCAATGGGTCAAATACTTAAGTTTCTACCCAATTGTATTACCCATTATAATATATACTAGTTATGTATATATTCACTCAATATGTAAACACTAGTTGTTATACATATGTATTACTAAATCATAAAATCACTTATACTTGTTTTAGTGTTTTATGTGAAAACGTAAGTGTGTTAGAAAACTATTGGCTCAAACCATTTACGTATTTTATTTGTTTCGTTAAAATGATTTTACGTTTGTTATCGACAAAACATTAGAAGATCGTAAAATATAAATAAACGTTTTTACGGCTTATTTGTATTAACAATCTCCCCCTTTTTGTTGATGACAAAACATAAAATTATTTTAAGGAAAAACTAAAATTCGTAAAAGTTTGAGTTTGTAGTTTTTACTTTCTTCTCCCCCTTTTTGTCGAAACAAAAAGAGCTTTGGAAAGGAACTAACACATTGTTTTAAGAAAAACATGTGAAGGAGAAAAAAAAATATAGAGAGCAAGTGACGGGAAGAGTTCTCGTCTTAACTCCCCCTTGACGTGTCCATCCCTTTGTTAGGGTGTCAAGAAGAAAAAAAATACTAAACTAATTCATTTGCAACTAAGTTTGCAAAAGATTTCGTCTAATTGACGAATATGCCCCCCCTTGATGATTGCAACTTTGAAAAGGGACGTCATGAAATGTAATCCTAATATTGCAAGTGATCTTGCAATGTAATGCTGTGACACAAAGCTCCCCCTTGCTTTAGAGTGTCAAAGTCTTTACGTGTAAATTGAAAATCTACAAAACAAAGGTTAGAAGACAAGTATATAATTTCCTGCAAATAACACTCAAGTTAGTAGAAAACTAGTCTTCTGTTGCACGGATCCCACGGTTACCTCCTTGGAGGGATCCGTGTAGGCAAAACGTAAGGATCCGTCTATCTGTAACTAAGATACAAAAAATGTGATGTACCAAGAAAAAGTTGGCATCAAAATGAGATATGAACTATACCAATAATCATATACTCAGAAATATAGCAAATATCATGTAATTTCATTTAATAAAACTAGAGATATGATATACATGACTCTAAAAACTAAGAAAATGAACGATACATGACTTTGAGTTACTAGACTATCTAAGTCACGCTTGATTCTAGGACACCACTAAAATCCTCTAGCTCAAGTTTGTTTAGGTTTAATCTCGTCGAAACGTTCGAGGAGGTGATAAAACATGAAACGTTTATCTTCCCGTACTTCATGTATCAAACTTTCAACATGTTGACAATGATAGCAATCTTTGTCATGGCTAGGTAGTGGTGATGGAAGAAAGGAAATTTCTTGATGTGAAGGATCAAGTGAAGCGGGTTGAGGAGCCTCAAACAATGGGGGGATTGGTGGAGGCGCATTTGAAAATGGATCGACCAAGAATGATGGTGGTGGTAGAGAGGTGTCAACTTCCATGTGGTCGGGTGGTTGACTTTGATAATTTCTCATAATCCAAATGGGATTATTTGATGGTGTCGGCGAAAAGGAAGCCGGAACTAGTGTTGATTCAACACCTTGATTTTATTCCATCATTCCTTCTAATGAGGAGAATGTTGCCGGTGGTGGAGGATGAGATGGCCTAGGAGGCAAGTCCTCTAGATTGTAGAGGTGTGGTGATGAAAGTGGAGTGGTGAATGATAGAGCTCTAGGCATCAAAGGTGATGGTTTAGTGGAAATAGGATTGTTCGGTTTAGAAGGTATGGTGGTGTTTGGCATTGGTAGTTTTGTGGGAACTATCCTTTTAGGGATTGGTTTGATTGGTTGAGTTGGTGGAGGAGAAATCCTAGCATTGGTGGATTTAACCGGAGATGATTCGGTTGAAGAAATTTCGTGTACAACACGAGCAATTTTCTTGGGTGGTCCTTTGATGGATGAGTTACCACTTGGAGCTTTCCTCATGATGAGATGATTCAAAGAGGTTTGTAAAGATTTCTAAGTGTTGAAAATGAAGATGAAGATGATGACTTTAGGAGTCCTAACAATGTGGTTTATAAAACAAGGGATTTGTCAAGTGCATTCAAGACTTAAGCCACTAAAATTCCTTGGAATGTGATGATTAGCATGCACAAGAGTCAACTTCAGAGTTGTACTAATCTAGGAACTTAATTAAGATGAGATGGAGTGTTCAAGTTAGCAAGATGAGCTTGAAATGATTGTTTTAACTAGAGTTGACATGAATCTGTCATACGGATCCCACATTTCCCTCCAATGAGGGATTCGTCTAGGCTAATCCTAGGGATCCGTCTCTCAGCAGCTAAGAAAAGATAACAATGATGTTTGTAAGGTCTAATGCCTATACCTTCTTGAGTGTTTCAGTCCATCTAAGTATCTTAAATGAAAGGGTACTTCAATGCTTAAGGGCAATGAGTGATGTAGCTAATGATTGCCTTTTATGGAAGAAATTGGAGCTTTTATGAGTACCAATGAGTGTCCAAGGATGATACTAAAGATTTGAGAGTGTCAAATGGAGCTAAATGATCCTAGAGATCAGATAGTATCTTAAGGTAATCTTTTGGAGGATATCCTAAAAGCTTAAGATGGAAAAGCTAGAGTTTGATCCATTTTGACCTATTAGAGGTAAGGATGTCTACAATCAATTTGCTAAAATTGAAAGATTTCTAAAGCTAGATGAATTAACATGTGAGGGATCATGTGTGAGTATAAGAGCGGAAGAGTAATGAGTTTTGGTGAAACGATAGATCAATAAGTGAGTTAAGCGTGAGTATGAAACATTTACTCAACTTGACAAGGACTCAATTTGTCCTAAGGCACTATGTCTAGCTTAGTGTGAAGTGATCTAAAGACATGTTTTGAAATACAATGATTGCAATTGCATTTCTGTTTGCCGGATCCCACGGTTCCCTAAGATTAGGGATCCGTCTATCACAAACTCTGGGATCTGTCTCTCTGCTAAAAAGAACCTTTACAAAAGGTATGCAAGGGTTGCACGAGGCATTATATTTCAAGGTTAGTGTTTCCTAAGAAGTTCTAACACTAATATAGAGAGATATCAAATGTTAAATGTTTTATTTCATGAAAGAAATTGCATTACATTGATAAAGCATCAGTACTAAGGATTGACCCTATTTTGAAATTAAAAAAAAACTAAGTTCCTTGACCGTTTTCGCTAGATGGATCATCAAATGGTTGATGACTGTTCGCCGATTCAGGGATGAAGAAGGTCTTCATGAGAGATGTGTTTAGAGGTTCCATCATCTTGTTCACAAGTACGTACAACGGACTTTGAAATTGAGGGTGGAAGTACATGATGTGATGATAAAGGCGTGTCAAGAACATTCCATAAGGGATTAGTTTGTTCTTAGAGCCTTGAAGATTTACAATTCGTCTTGCGAAGAAGTAGGCGAGATTGTATGGTTGTTGTGTTAGTGATTGTGCAAAAGATTGCACTACCAGGCTTCGATGAGGATCAAAGTAATGAGGGGTGTGTGTTCCAGCCAAGACTCGCCTGTAACCTGAGAATAAGAAATACTAAGACACTACGTTAAGTGATTGCGCAGGGGTAGGACCCTGCGAACCACCTCCGGCGTGAGAGTAAGTATGAGTTATGGTTGTATAAGTGTGTGAAAGTAAAGAGATGAGTATGAAATGAGCATACCATAATCCATTGCCCGTCCAACCTATTTATAGTGAATGAAATAGGGTTGAGAGCACTTCTGCATGAATGTCGGAGATCATGGGAGCGTTCCATGATTGTGGTTAACCGCTAGGGCTTAGTGACCCATGTTCTCAGACTTGACGGGGAAGCCAAGAGAGAGAGGGAGATCGTGGGTTTGACCAAGTCAGGAGGTTCCCTTATCCATTGTCCTTCATCAGCCATACCCCGAAGGGCTTAGGGCTTTGGATGGCGAGTTCCCCTTAGGTAACCTTCGTGCCAACGAATGGTTTGACGCCTATGGATATTTTGGAATCCTAACTTGGTCCTTCGTATAGAAGGGCTTCGACACGTCTCGGAGGAGTGTCCTTCGAGCTACTCGGAGGGTACATCATCAAGCCCCCCAGTCGAAAGTGATGTATATGAGCGAGGAGACATTGCTTTCGACTTCATGCTTCGAAAAAATATCATCCTGCTGCGAAGTGTGTTAGTTAAAGGATAATAATGTACCGGACTTAGCGCATTTAATGCTAATCACTTATTACTACTGCCCGCTACAGGAATCACATTTTCCCAACTTACCCGGAGACCAAAAGTCGCCTTTATTCAAAATTTAAAAAATTTTACTCGGATAAGACTTATCCCTGGGACACGTGTACGGTGTTTGAGAGAGAAAAGGGAGTATAAAAAGGGGATAGATGCAACCCTAGTTTATTTTACTCTCTTCGTCTCACCTCCACACGCAGTAAAACTTCATCGCCTTCACTTCCGAAACTAAAGGTAATCCTTCCTTCGTACTGAAAGTTTGCTGTTTTTTTTATATATATAAAAAATGGATTCCAAGTTTATTATAAAGCAGCAAAAGTGTACATTATCTGCAAAAGATCTTCATGATCACTTAGCCGATTATCCCATCCCAATAGAACACAAAGTGATGCTGCCCAAATCTTCTCAGGGTATCTTTGATGCTCCTACAGGTTTCGTAGGGTTGTATACACATGCATTTAGTCACTCAAATCTTAGGATTCTGTTACATCCATTGATTTTAGAGTTTATGCAATACTACAAAGTTCACATCTCTAGGTTTAATCCCTTTGGGTTTGCCAAATTGACTACATTCATAGTAATGTGCAAAGCCTACGGATATGAACCAACCTTGACAGTTTTAAGAGGATTCTTGAACTTGTACCCCGGGGGCAATTGGTTGACACTAGCAAAAAGACCTGAGCCTGATGTACCCAATCTGTTTGAAAAAGTTTACACAAACATATCGAGTTGGAAGGGTAGCTTTTTCTACGTGCAAGACACTATTGTTCCCCCTACATATTCAGAGCTGTTGAACAAAGAGAATAGGTATAATGCTAAACGGTATAATGACCCCCTACCCTACGAGGTTCGGAGTGATCCTTGTTACCTACGTTTGGCAAAGTATCCTGTGGATATGCAAGTATTCCCTGAAGCCATCTTATACATGGCTGGGATTGCTCAGAGTTGGGAGGGGTCTCCCAAGAAGCCTATGATCATATACCAAGGAAAAAGTATGTTTTATCCACTTTTATTTAAATAGGACCAATGTAGCACTGATATTTATTCTTTTTGCTTTGATTTTGCAGAGATGTCGTTCAGAAACTTCATGTTCCAAGAATTTGATGAAGATTTAAGTTTCATGCCTGCGGAGAAAGCTGAGGAGTCTTATGGCGTTGGCTCCCCTTCAACATCTTTGAATAACAATGAGGTAAGCATCCCGAAGCCAGAGCCTATTTCATCAGCACCCCCACAATCTGCTGTGGCGGTTACATCCCAACTGGTGGAGAACATTGCTGACTCGGACGATCCTGCGGATGAGGATGTCCCCGTCGTTGGCTCAACAGGAATAGCTGATAGGCTAAAGAGTAGGAAAGGGACAGCGGCCAAGTCTGCGAAATCCAACAAAAGGAAGAATCTCCTGCCTACCTCTGGGAGTAGGGTTGTGAAGCATAAAAGTACCGAGGGCAGAAAGCTTATCAAGTCTGCCTTCGAATTGCCCGATGAATCCGTTGAGGTTCATGGTAAGTATTTCTGTCTTATGAGACATTGTGAAGGTAAAAATATAACTGTTATGCTAACCTGTGTATATTTCGTTGCTCGTAGGTCTTCCAGAGACGAAGGAGCTTCCAAATGCCTTAGCCTGCCATCGGATTGTTGACCATGTGACCCCTCCACAGTGGAAGAGTATGCTAGAGAACATGTCCATTGAGAAGTTCTGTGACATGCATGATAATGGGGTTGCGAGGCAGGCGGTGATGGATAATCACTTGAATGCCCAGACCAGGGGGTTGCTCAGGACCGTGGCCAAGCTGGAAGCAAAGTGTGACGAGATTGAGGGGAACGTTGAGAAGAACCCCGTCGTCCAAGACCTTCGAGAAAAGATAGCTCAGTTGACCGTGAAACGTGGCAATCTCAAACTGGAAGATGCCAAGGTTATTACTCTCACTGGTCAGAATGCTGCTCTCGAGGCTAAATGCGTTGGGTTGGAAAGTGAGAAGGTTAGACTTGGAGAGGTAGAGGTAAAGTTGAGGGAGGAGATCGACGGCCTGCAAATGAGGTATAAGATGCTGCAGAAAGACCGTGCAGAAGTTGTTTCGAAGGTGGTGCCTTACATAGCCATGGAACTCTATCATAGTGACGAGCTAGGAGCTCAGATGTGGAAGGTCATCAAGTCAGCCCTATTTCATGGACGGTGTTTGGCTCTGGAGGAGGTCGCCAAAACAGGTAAGCCTGTGGACCTCTCCAAGATTGAATGCTACCGTCCCACTTCGCAGGCTGAATATGATGAGGCAGGAAATGCATTTGCCACTGCAGAGTACTCCTTCCTTGCTGAGGCAACCAAAGATCCAATGGCACCCCTTGAAGATCTCCTGTCTAAGAAACCTTGGAAACTGAAGCCTACCACTCCAACCAAGAAGACCATGTCTACTAAACCAGTCTCAGTGCAACCCTCCTCCACTCCCTCTCCGAAGAAACAAGAATGAAGGCTGCTCTATTAGCAGTAATTTGGTTCCAAAGGGTGGCATGTACCCTTAAGACAATTTATTTTATGTGACAATGTGTGTCGTGTTTCCCAAACAATTTAACTGCTTGTGATGTATGGCCATGTGCCAAAAACAATTTGACAGGAGTCTAGGCTCCTTATGCAGGTATAAGGGCAGTAGCCCGTATTTTGAATGCAATAGTGTAGAGGACATACCTCTACATACTTAGCTTAAGTTTGTTATGTAAACTTCTCTTACGCCATTTTTGCGACGCTTAAATTTTACAACCTAAGGTTCAACAACCTCATTGTGTGTAAATTACAACACCAAGAATATAATGGCCAACTTGACCATTGACAGAGGGTCGCGACCCACTCTATCTCAGATCCTTTACATAGCATGGCTTTGTTAAAAAATTTTTTTTTTACAAGCGCCAAAATCTACTAGGAGAGTTAATGTGAATGTTTAAGTTGGCTTTGAATAATAAGGCATATGTTACACCTCAAGCCATTCGACATTGAAACTCATTAACGACTTGGTTGAACAAATCTTTGTGTTTAAGAAACGAAGCAAGAGATTTGTGGGAAATGTCTTATTTATCATTGAATTGGTAGGGAGTATTACATCATTCTTGAAATGAAAACTAAGACAACTACCAATAATGTGTGCTTTCCCTTGAGAAGCTTTTGATTAGAAGAAAAAAGTTAAAGTACTTTTTAAACATAGAACTTTCGAAGGTTCGTACCATTCCATGTCCTGTCGATGGGTTCTCCGAGAAGAGTGGCCAATTTGTATGCTCCATTGCCGTAGGCCTCAGCTACCATGTAGGGTCCTTCCCAAGTTGGTCCCAGTTTTCCCTGATACTCTGCTTTGCTTGCACTGTTGAGGCGCAGTACATATTCTCCGGGCCTGAAAGTGGAAGGTCTGACCCTTTTGTTATAGTAGCCTTCGATCTTATGTTTGTGTATTGCTTCTCGGATGGAGGCTATTTCTGTCCTTTCTTCTAGGAGATCAAGGTTTTCCCTGATCCTATCGTCATTTTGGGAGGCATCATACGTTGCCACACGCTCCGTGTGTACAATTAGTTCCGAAGGGATGATCGCTTCTGTTCCGTATGTTAGGCTGAAGGGGGTTTCTCCGTTGCTTGACTTAGGATGTGTTCGGTGAGCCCATAAGACTTGAGGGAGCTCGTCCACCCATCCGTGATGAGTTCGACCTAGCCTTTTCTCGATCCCTTTGATGATTTCTCTGTTTGTAACCTCCACTTGTCCATTACCTTGTGGGTGATAGACGGATGTCCAGGATTGTTTTATGTTGAGCCCTTGACAGAAGTCATAAAAGACTCCTTCGACAAACTGTTTCTCGTTGTCAGATATGATGATGTGGGGTACTCAGAATCTGCACACAATGTGTTCCCATACAAACTTCTCGATCTGTCTTCCTATCACCGAGGCTAGGGGTTTTGCTTCCACCCACTTGGTGAAGTAGTCGATCGCTACTAGCAAGAACTTGACTCCTCCGGGAGCTATAGGCATAGGCCCTACAATATCGATGCCCCACTGGGAGAAGGGCCATGCGGATGTCACACTTGTCATATCTTGCTTCGGCATTTTTGGAACGTTTGAGTGTATCTGACAAGCTTCACACTTGAGGATGATTTCGGTTGCGTCCCTGTGCATCGAGGGCCAATAGTAGCCCAACTTCATTATCTTCGAGACAACTGAGCGAGGTCCTGCATGGAGACCGCAAGATCCTTCGTGGAATTCGGCTATGATGCTCGAAGCTTGCTTGGGGCCTACGCATCGTAACCAAGGTGATAAAAACGACCTCCTATATAGGGTTTTCCCTATTAGCCGGTACTGCGGGGACTTAACCCGAATCTTTCTTGCAAGCTTGGGATCTTCAGGAAGAAGACCACTTATCAAATATTCCCTTATGGGAGTCATCCATGTCTCTCCTTCTTCGTGAATCACATCAGCGACCTCTTTGAGAACGATGGATCTTTCAGGAAGGATTTCCACGAGAACCTCCTTAGTGAGATGAGCGAAAGCCATGGAAGCTAGCTTGCTTAATGCGTCTGCCTTTTTGTTCTGGTTCCGACGAACATGTTGGATGGTGTAAGAGTTGAAGTTTTCAAGCATCTCTTTTGTCTTTTCCAAGTACTGTTTGATGACGGGTTGCCTTGCTTCGTAGGAACCTGTCACTTGGTTTGCCACCAATTGGGAATCTACGAAGACCGCGAGAGCTTTGACCTCCATATCTTTGGCTAGTCGGAGTCCTGCTAATAGCGCTTCGTATTCTGCTTCGTTGTTTGTGGCTTCGAACTCAAACCGAAGAGCATATGTATGCTCCTTCCCTTCAGGACTGACTAACATTAGACCTGCTCCGGAGCCATCGGAACTGGATGCTCCATCTGTGTAAAGCTTCCATTCAACCTGCGTTTGAGAAAGATTAGCTTTGGGCTTTTCCTTTTCTTCATCGGGTCCGGAAGGTGTTTCTGCCAAGAAGTCTGCGAGGATTTGCTCTTTGATAGAACTACGTCATTTAAACTCGATTTCATGTTCTCCGAGTTCAATAGCCCATTTAGCCACCCTTCCAGACTTTTCAGGTTTAGACAAGATCTGCTTCAGTGGCTTATCGGTTAAGACTGTAATTGGGTGGGCCTGGAAATAGCGTCGGAGTGTCCTTGCTGCGTAAATTAAGGCGAGCACTAACTTCTCCAAGGTTGGGTAGTTGACCTCCGCTCCTTGTAGGACCCTGCTGACAAAGTAGATTGGGATCTGTCGCTTTTCTCTCTCTGCCATAAGGACTGCGCTAATACTTTCTGCTGAGGATGCCAAATACATAAACAACACTTCGCCTTTGATTGGGGCTGTAAGTGTTGGAAGTATTTCAATGAACTCCTTCATCTTCTGAAAGGCTACTTCAGTGTCCTGACTCCATTGGAAAGTTTTCTTGTCCGTGCATCCTTTGAGTGTCTTGAAGAAGGGTAGGGACCTGTCAGCTCCTTTCGACAAAAATCGACTTAAGGCTGCCAACTTCCCATTCAGGCTCTGCACGTCTTTTAGACACTTAGGGGCTTGGAGATCGGAGATGGCTTTGACCTTAGAGGGGTTAGCTCGTATCCCCTGCTTAGTGATCAAATGTCCTAAGAATTGTCCTTCCTCGACACCGAAGGAGCATTTCTTAGGGTTCAGCTTCATGTTGATTGCCCGGAGCTGATCGAATGTTTCCTGTACATCATGGTGTAGGTCCTCCTCAGTCTTGCTCTTGATAACCATGTCATCAACGTAGGCTTCGAGATTTCTGCCTATCTGTTTGTTGAAGGCTTTATCTACGAGACGTTGGTAAGTAGCCCCTGCGTTCTTCAAACCGAAGGGCATCTTTCTGTAACAGTAGACACCTTTACTTGTGTAGAAGGCTGTCTTTTCCTCGTCCTCCTTGGCCATCTGGATCTGATGGTACCCCTTGTAGGCATCTAAGAAGCATTTTAACCGGAAGCCTGCCAAGGATTCTACCTTCCAGTCGATTTTGGGTAGGGGTAGCAATCCTTAGGGCATGCTTTGTTGATGTCAGTGAAATCCACGCACATGCGCCATCCTCCGTCGCTCTTTTTTACCAGCACCGGGTTGGCCACCCAAGTTTGGTATTTAACCTCCCTCAGGATGCCTGCTTGTGTAAGTTTATCAACTTCTTTGCAAGCTGCGGCGTTTCTTTCGGGGGCAAGGCTTCTCTTTTTCTGCTTTATGGGCTCAATGTGCTTGTACTCATTGAGTTTATGCTCCGTTCCGAAGGACTGTCCATCTATCAGCAATGTTCTTGGAACACCTGTCATGTCAGAATATTTCCAAGCAAAGACATCAAGGTTAATACGTAACAGTTCTGTGAGCTTCGCCTTGAAATTCGCTGGGAGTTGCTTCCCTACTACCACTGTCTGTTCGGGATAGCTAGGGTTTACGATAACTCGCTCCTCTGCATCTGTACAACTAAGAATTGCCATCGGAGGCTCCTCCGATTCCTCTCTGATCTTTTTGACACCATATACACCCTTATCCGCTCCATAACTAGAATGAACAGTTCCTACTCCGAAGGGGGTTTGGAACTTAATGGCAGCATGTATAGTAGAAACAACAATTCCCATTTTTTGCATAGTTGTCCTCCCTATTAATAAATTATAAGGAGAATCTGACCTTACTATGACGAAAATGAGTGTCTCCGTGCGGGATAAGGGACCTTTGCCTATGGTGACTTCCAACGGTACTTCTCCCAGAGGCCATGAGTGTTCACCAGAGAACCCTACTAGCGGTGCTTTTGAGTCGACCCTCTGTGAGCGTATAGATGAATTGAGCTTTAGGAAACAATGCTCGTAGATGATTTCGCAGGAGCTTCCGCAATCCATATACGCTCGGTTCACCTCCCTGTTGGATATGTGTACCTTGATGATCACGGGATCGGTCGAAGGTGTCTGCCCTGATATGTGGGGAAAGGTTATTTCCCCTACACTTCCTAGCTCTTCTTCTGCTTCCTTCCTCTTCAAAGTGGTATCGCGTTTGTGTACCATCAGTATCGGAGCTTCTGCGGGCGTAGTTTCCTTCTTGTTACCCTTCCATTCTCCTAGTTGAGTATCAAAGAATTTGTCCTTTCCCTTCTTTTTGCCTTTGACCAAGTGTGCTAACTGTCCGGATCGTACTGCCTCTTCGATCTGCTTCTTTAATTCCCTGCAGTTGTTCGTGTCATGTCCATGATCTTCATGGAAATGGCAGTACTTGGACATGTCTCTGGCCTTGCCTCGTGTTATCATCCGAGGCGGAGGATCGAAGGATTTTGCGGCCTTCTCTGTCGCCAGGATTTCTCGGGGAGATTTAACCAAGTTTTCCAGAAATCCATGGTTCGAGCCTTTGTTGTAGGGGGTGAAGCGATCTCTGTTCTTCTTCTTGTTTTTGGATCCTTCCCTGGAGGACCCTCTAGAGAATTTGTCAAATGCTTCCTTTGGCTCTATCGGAGCCCCGTTTGCTGCTACCTCCTTAGACTCAATCCAAGTGTAAGCCTTCTCAATCAAGGCCTTGTAGGTGTTGGGAAGATCGGTGGACAGGAATTCCACCAAGCTTCGAGTTCGGAGGCCATGTACAAAACCGGAGATCCTCTGATCTTCATGTAGGCCCATAATCTGCAAAGTTTCATCAGTGTATCTGGTAACGAAGGCTCTCGTGCTTTCGTTGTCCCTTTGTTTGATGGTGTGCACGGTTAAGTGAGTTTTGGTGTGCTTCTTCTGCTGGCTAAAGTGTAACCGGAACTTAGCCTTAAGATCATCTAGACTCACAATGCTTCCCAGCTTCTGTCCGTTCCACCATATTCTTGCGGAGTCTCTGAGCGTGTACGTGAACATATGGCATGCTACCGGCATGACCCACTTTTGCATTTTGATAGCGCCTTCAAATAAATGGAGAAAGTTGTCGGGATCACCTTTTCTGTCGTAGGTGCCTATATGAGTAGGCATCTTCACGCCGTCAGGTAAAGGGTAGTCCTTGATCCATTTCACGAAGGGTGTGCAAGCTCCAGAGGCTTCGGCACCGTAAGGGTTGTACGGAGGTGGATAAACCGGTGTAGGGTTATACGGGTTAGGAAATGGATGTGAATAGGTAGGGTACGCAGTGGAAGTTTGGTACGAAGGGTATATTCCCATCGATTGTGTAGGAATCTGTCCGTAGGGCATCTGCTGGTAATTCTGGTTTGGGATTGAACCATTTGGAGGGTAAGTGTTGTAGGTTTGAGTAGGTAAGTAGGGATTCATTCCCGTAGGGGGTAATTGGTTCATGTTGGAGTAGGGAGATGGATCTCCGATACTCGAAACATAAGAGGGTGGTACTGGAGCCCCCGCCCCTTCTCTTCCCAAATGTGCTGCTAGAAGAGGAGGCAGGTTTACCCCTCCATTTCCTACTGGGTTGCTTCCTCCGTTGGAGTTCTCGCTCCTTCTTTCACCATGCATTCTGTCCCTTCTACCCGGATTTCCTCCGAGTCCTTCTTCAAAACCCACGGTCCTTCCATTTGACCTTCTAACGGAAGGGGAACCATTTTGTAGGGCCGAGCGCCCCCTGCCCATAGGTTGAGGCCTGTCCTCTACTTCAATCTCCTCGTCATACTCTTCGCTGGAGTACTCCAACTCCCTCCGCATTTCTGTGTTACGAACTTGTCTCTTGTGAGCCCTTAGCAAAGAATCTAAGGCCTCAAAGTTTGCCTCTACGAAGGCGGGACTGATGTCCGGAGTAGGGTTAGCGGATGTTGAGGCGTGATGCACGGGATTAGTTTCCAAACGAGATCGTATGGTGAAGGTTGAGGTTGTTATGGGGGCGAGGTTATCGGTGTTAGTTGTGGTGAGTGAGACCAGAGTAGAGAAACCTGGTGGAGGTGAATCTTCTCTTACTGGTTCCATGCCGGAAAAGTAGCGTAGTTGGTTAAGGTATTAGGACTGGGTGATTACGGGACTAATAGTTGTGGTCCTACGGATGGCGCCACTGATTGTGCAAAATATTGCACTACCAGGCTTCGATGAGGATCAAAGTAATGAGGGGTGTGTGTTCCAGCCAAGACTCGCCTGTAACCTGAGAATAAGAAATACTAAGATACTACGTTAAGTGATTGCGCAGGGGTAGGACCCTGCGAACCACCTCCGACGTGAGAGTAAGTATGAGTTATGGTTGTATAAGTGTGTAAAAGTAAAGAGATGAGTGTGAAATGAGCATACCATAATCCATTGCCCGTCCAACCTATTTATAGTGAATGAAATAGGGTTGAGAGCACTTCTGCATGAATGTCGGAGATCATGGGGGCGTTCCATGATTGTGGTTAACCGCTAGGGCTTAGTGACCCACGTTCTCAGACTTGACGGGGAAGCCAAGAGAGAGAGGGAGATCGTGGGTTTGACCAAGTCAGGAGGTTCCCTTATCCATTGTCCTTCGTCAGCCATACCCCGAAGGGCTTAGGGCTTTGGATGGCGAGTTCCCCTTAGGTAACCTTCGTGCCAACGAATGGTTTGACGCCTATGGATATTTTGGAATCCTAACTTGGGCCTTCGTATAGAAGGGATTCGACACGTCTCGGAGGATAGTCCTTCGAGCTACTCGGAGGGTACATCATCAGTTAGCAAACAATAAATTATGTGAGCACAACAAGCGGGAAGGATTTCTCGATTTCCCCTAAGACTCCAAACATTTTCACGTAGGATAAGTGCAAGAGCCTTGTACTCTTCTCGGATATCTCGTGTATAGATAATGTTTGGATCGGAGTAATGGGGTTTGCATAATATGCGAGTCAAGTCTTCCGAGGAAGGTATGTGTAAACAATATGGACTATTTTCTTCACGATAGTTGAAGAGAGAATCAAGAGACCAATATTCAGTGAAGGCACATTGTCCATGATTTGGAATTCGGAGGATGTGAGCAAATTGCCCAAGGGTTAGAACAAACTTTTGGTTTTTGATCCAAAACCAAAGATATAGAGAGCGATCCTCGTTACGAACGAGTTCAACTTGACGGAAGAATTCCAATACAAACCTCGGACATATTTTCTCGTTAATTTCGAGAAGACATTCTAGTCCTATGGTTCGGAAGGAGGTATTGATACCTTCTTCGTATTGTAGAGGAGTGTCGACAATACGTCCTTCATGGAAGTGACGGGTTTCGAGATTATTGAACCCACGAATATGATTGCCAGGTGTGTTGGGCTCAAGTGAGATGTTAGGGGTGTAGACGCTAGTGAGTGAAAAATCGAACTCATACTCATGCGACATAGCGAGACCTATAGGAAAGAAGAGTTAATAGGATGTGACGTATTACGGGCAAAACAATGATTACCTAACGTTTTTACAAGATGTTTATTTACAATGATAATTAACTCACTTAATGTTAGATATTCTAGTGAAACATTTTTTTAGGAAGAAAGCGATTTTTAATTTGCATGAAAAACTGTTATCCAGAAGGACGGTTCTCACGGTTCCCTTCCATAAGGAATCCGGCTAGTATATCTACAGGGATCCGTGGATCTGTAGAAACAGAAACAAGATTTTTGATAAAAACATAGGTTTTTACATCTTTAAAGTTTTATACCAAGATATGTGTATTAGCCTACATTTTCTTTTAGTATGCATTAATGGTTTCTAATGTATCACGAAAAATACGAAAGATATAAATCAAAAGAATAAACTAGATAAACTAGAATATTTAGTAATATTTCATTTCAATGCTAAGAACGATACAAATGATTAGGTATATAACACCAATGTAGATTAACAACACAAAGTATATGTCTCCATACGAGAACTTCATCATAGGGAACACGAGAGCGATGAGTGTTAAGGCGATGAGTACGAGGGCGATGTAAACCATGATGACGAACCTTCTTGGTTTTGGTTTGAGATGAGATGAGATGAGGAAGAAGATGAAGTTTTGAAAGAGAGGTAATTTTTGAAAGTATAAGATTTGAAAAAGTGAGGATTTGGTGGAGTGGACGTCGGAGTGAGTTTTTATGGGAAAGGAGGAATTTTTGAGATTTGTGTTTTGTTTTATTGTTAGAAGGATATGATTTATGGATTACATAAATTAAAACACTAATTTTATAAACCTCGAATTTAGACGAAAGAGTACCACGTATGCGAGAAAAAGTTTCTTAACGAAGCTACGTGTAATATATGAATATGCACAAAAGATAATCATATAGATTCCTATATAAGCATACTTATTTATTAATCTAATGTTATTTAGAGATAAGCGGAAAATCATACCACTAAAGCACTTAGGAATGTCTTTACAAATGGTACAACAAATGTCAGAAGACAATTCCGATTCCTTCGTGTTTAAGATACCTTCTTAGGGAAGGTAGTCTTGTTACCAAGCAATTCCTATGGCTTGGTAGGTATGAGCTTTAACTAAGAAACATGACAAAGAAGGTTAGTGCAATTAAATAAATAAAAAAATCTTTATCTAATCAACATCCAAACAAGGTGTTTTTAAAAAACATGGTGTTTGTTTTTGTAAAAGACATTCTTTGTAGTTTTCAATTAAATATGGATCGTATCAAGTTTTTAAAGTACAATTTTACTTTAAGAAACTTGGTAACGAAGCTCTGATGCTAATTGTGGAAAACTAGAAGGGGGGGGGGGTGAATAGTTTTACCGACTAAAACTTCGTTTAAACTATTTAGATCGACTTATGTCAATCTATTAAACATATGTGTTGGATGTTGATAGACAAGCATATATAAGTATGTAATGAAAAGATAAGGAGTAAGAAGCACAAAACCACAACGCGAGTATTTATAGTGGTTCGGCTACAAGGACACCTTCCTTGCCCTACTCCACTCCCTGAGTCACCTACTCGAGAGTTTGTAAACACTGCACGACACCAACTCTTTATGACGGAGAAGCCTTCACAACGTTGCCTACTCTTTTTTCAGTACTAGGCTAACCACCGGGTTCTTCCACGAGGTAGAACCAAACCTATCACAACGTCTCCTACCCTTTATCCGGTACTAGGCTAAATACCGAGTTCCATTACCATGGAGGAACTACTACCCAAACATTACAAAACACCTAACCCCAAAGGAGATCTACTCCTTTTCACAACATCAACAAGGATATCAATATCCTTTGACCCAATACTAATCTATCTTGTACATCGAATCACACCATATCGAATGTACACCTTAGGCACCTTTCACTAATGCCTTTTGACTCGATATTTAAAGCACCTTTCACTAATGCCTTTGACTCAATCTTCAAGGCACCTTTCACTAATGCCTTTAGCCTTGACTTCTAAGCACCCTTCACTAGTGCTTTCAATACGGACGATCGACACCCTTCACTAATGTCTTCGTCTTGACTCTTTTAGACATCTTTCACTAATGTCTTCAACACTACACTTCTTATGAGAAAGAAAAGAACTATCAACAAGAGAACCTCAGTAGTCTTGATGATAATGAAGCATGGCAACTCATGGACTTGAGCTTTCTCGTCTTCAAAAGATGGTGATCTCGCCTATAAGAGGAACCTTGAGAATCACACGAAAACAAAACTACATACATAGATCACTTGGATATGAGGTTAGAGAGTTTTTAACTCAAAGAGAAAATATGTGAGAAAGGGGTGAGAAACAATGAAGAAATGGCTCACTATTTATAGAGAGAAAATAGCTACTGTTCCACGGATCTCACGGATCCCTCACTTGAGGGATCCGTCCAGTGTATTACTGGGGATCTGTGGGACACTCCCTTTTTCCCATGGGTTTTGGGTTATGGGTCATGGGTTGTGGATCATGGGTATCCAAGTAGATACAATGTATCTATAAGATGCAATGCATCTAGTCCATGGTACATGGATTAAAACTATGGGCCATGCATTAAAACCATGGGTCATGGATAATATCCATATATGACATAAGCATGATGTCATGCAATGGGTTATCGGTCAAGCTCCATGGGTATGGGTCATGGACTTTGGGTTGTACCCAACTACATTCAATGTATTTGGTCAATGGGTCAAATACTTAAGTTTCTACCCAATTGTGTTACCCATTATAATATATACTAGTTATGTATATACTCACTCAATATGTAAACACTAGTTGTTATACATATGTATTACTAAATCATAAAATCACTTATACTTGTTTTAGTGTTTTATGTGAAAACGTAAGTGTGTTAGAAAACTATTGGCTCAAACCAATTACGTATTTTATTTGTTTCGTTAAACTGATTTTACGTTTGTTATCGACAAAACATTAGAAGATCATAAAATATAAATAAACATTTTTACGGCTTATTTGTATTAACATGATCAAACTCAACAAAGTTCGGTGAAGAAAACTAATGAAGGAAGGAGTGATTTGGGAAAGGAAGCAATGCAAAATGATAAGGGTAAGGGTAAAATTAATGGAAATGAGAATAGGAGTGGTGATGAGGGTATATAGAGGGGGGTTAATGCTGGTAACATGTTCGCTACTTTGGTTGATGATGTGGAGCTTGAGAAGAATTTGGAATGGGATGCTATTAGGAATAGGATTGATATGGCTTATGATAAGGGATTATTCATTAGTATGGAGGAGAAGAATAGTTGGCCAAGTGACCTTAAAGATTACTATAAAACAAAGGTTGAGAAATTTGTGAAGAAGGGTAAGATAGATATGCTTAGATTGAAGATTAAGAACTTAGAGAGAAGTATTAAGACAAGTAATGAAAGTATTGCCATGGCTACTAAAAGGAAGGCTGATAGTATTGATGTGTCTAATCTATTGGCCCAAGTTCTGAATGAAAACCAAGCGTATGCTCAGGTTTATGAGGGAGTTTATAAGCAAGATTTGGAAAATATCAAGAAGATGATTGCGGAAAAAGAATTAACTGATGTAGAGCTTTTCTTCAAAACAGGAGAGGTCTTCACCATTTATGAATGGGAGACTTGGACTGATGACATGAAGGAGTTTTACAAGCCAAAAATTGGTAATGACGCTTATATGAGAATGGAAAACCAAATTAAGGATGAGTATACACTGAATATGGAAGAAGAGGTTTCTGATGAAAAGTCTGGGTGTGCTCAGTTTTTAACATAAGACATTGTCTCAAATACAGGTAATTGTGATCTTAATCAAATGCAAGTTCCTGCTGCTATCTCTCAACCTGTTTAATGATGATGATGAAGCTTGCAGCCTGGAATGTTAAGGGTATGTGTAATACTCTTAAGCAAAATGAGATTAGGAATTTTATTAGAAGTAATGGTGTTAGTTTTTGTGGTATCATTGAAACTCAATTAAGGAAAAAGTTTGTGAATAAGGTTTGTGATAGCGTGTTTGGGAGCTAAAGTTGGGTCTCTAATTCTAGTGATAGCTGTAAGGGATGTAGAATAACAGTGGGGTGGGATCCTCTTGTTGTGTCTGTTAGCTTAATCTCCCAGATTGACCAAGTGATGCATTTTACTTTGATTTCCTTGGTTGATAATAAAAAGATCTTTATTCCTGTTATGTATGGGGAGAATATTCCTAGGCAAAGGGTTAAGTTATGGAGGAACCTGGTTGACCATAAACTGCTGGTTGGGGATGAGCCGTGGGTTCTTGTTGGAGATTTTAATGTTATCCTCAGGATTAATGAAAACTCTAAGGGGTCTGAGAAATAGAGGTGATGGTATGCAAGAGTTTAGGGACTATGTTGAGAGCTTAGAAGTTGAGGATATATGCATGTATGGGCTATTCTACACTTGGATCCAGAAGATGAGAAACCCTGAGCTTGGCATTCTCAAAAAGCTTGACAGGATTCTGGGAAATAAGCATTTTGTCAATACTTACCCTACCTGTTTTGCTACATTTATGCCTTATATTTCATCTGATCACAGTCCTGGTGTGTTATCTTTTTCGAATGTCAATATTAGGAAACCTAGAGATTTTAGGTTCATGAATTTTCTAGCTGATAAAAAGGGTTTTTTAGATGTTGTTAAAGATAATTGGGGTATTGAGGTTAAAGGTTTTGCTATGTTCAAGTTGTCCAAAAGGTTTAAGGCTATGAAAGGGCATATGAGGAAATTAAATAGGGAGAATGGTGATGTTTTTGACAAAGTTAAGTTTCTGAAGGCTGAGTTAGCTAAGGTTCAGCAATGTTTGGATAAATACCCGTTGAATGCTAATTTGAGGGAAGAGGAAATGATCTACTCTAATGCTTATATGGAAGCTACACTTGATGAAGAAAGATTTTTACAGCAAAAAACTAGGATTGCATGGCTTAAGGATGGTGATTTGAACAACGCCTATTTTCATAACATTGTTAAGGGTAGGGTTAGAAAAAGTAGAATTGAAGTTGTTTATGATGATATAGGGAAGTCTTACCATGGGGACAAGGTGCCTGATCTTTTTTTCTCTCATTTCAAGAAGTTCCTTGGTACTAAGGATGTGGTTTACCCTATTGAAGATGCTGCTGAATTGTTTGTGAAGAAGCTTGATGCTGAGAAGGCTGTTGAACTTATCAAACCAATGTCTGATGATGAGATTAAAAGTGCCTTGTTCTGTATTGATGATAACAAGGCTTCAGGGCCTGATGGGTACTCTTCTAAGTTCTTCAAGGCTGCTTGGAATGTTATGGGCAAAGACACTTGTGATGCTATCAAGGAATTCTTCACTAGTGGTAGGATTCTCACTGAATTTAACTCTACTCTTATTTCTCTTGTGCCTAAGATTAAGTCTCCTGCTAAAGTCACTGACTATAGGCCTATCTCATGTTGTAATGTGGTTTATAAAGGGATTAGTAAGGTTATTACTAATAAGCTTAAGCTTGTCCTAAATGATCTTGGAGATATTAACCAAAGCGCGTTTATTCCTGGTAGGAATACTAGTGACAATGTCATGCTTGCTCAGGAATTTATGATGGGTTATGGTAGAGATAATAGAGGGAGGAATTATGCCTTTAAAGTTGATGTGCAAAAGGCCTACGATACTGTTAGTTGGGACTTTCTTGAGGATTGCCTTAGATTGTTTGGATTTCATCCTGTTATGATACACTGGATTATGATTTGGATTAAGACATTTTCATTCTATGTCTATGTTAATGGGGAATCTTTTGGGTTTTTTAAAGCGGGTAGGGGCCTAAGGCAGGGAGATCTTATTTCTCCTTACCTATTTACAATTGTGATGGAGGTTTTAAACTTGATGATTAAGAGGCAGATTAGAAGGGATGGTAGGTTTAAATATCATTCGGCTTGTAGGAAGCTTAAGATTACAAGCCTTTGTTTTGCTGATGACCTTCTCTTGCTTTGTTATGGTGATTTGGCTTCTGCTTCTATTCTTAGAAGGGGTCTTAATGAGTTTAGTATGTCATCAGGTTTATATCCTAACATGGTTAAAAGTGAGGCCTTCTTTTGCAGTATTCCCTCTAGTGTTATAGATGAGATTAAACTTGTTATGCCCTTTAGAGAAGGCACTTTGCCTATAAGATATTTAGGAGTCCTTTTGGACTCTAAGAAAGTCACTAATAGGGATTGTAGAGTGCTTATTGAAGATGTCCAAAATAGAATTCATGACTGGAGGAATAAGACCCACTCATTTGCTGGTAGGCTCCAACTCATTGCTTCTGTCTTGTCTGCCTTGCAAGTTTATTGGTGTTCCATGTTTATATTGCCCAAGTTAGTCTGTGATACTATTGACAAGTTTCTTAAGAACTTTTTATGGGCTAAGGGTAATGCTATTAGTATGGTGAGTGTAAGCTGGAGAGAGGTCTGTAAACCCAAATCTCAGGGTGGCATTGGTCTTAGACCTTTGCATGATTGGAATAGAGCTCTTATGGCGAAACACCTATGGAACATTGCTTCTAACAAGAACTTCATTTGGGTCAGGTTAGTGAAAATTCATAAGCTTAAGGGCAATAATATTTGGGATGTTGAGCTGAACAGAGGTCACTCTTGGTGTTGGCTTCAATTACTTAACCTTAGAAATAGTACTAGAAGCTTTGTGAATGTGAAGATTGGTAATGGTCAAAATTGCAATATATGGTTTGACAAATGGCATTCTAATAGTCCTCTAAATAAACTCATTGATCGCAGAATTATTGTCCAAGCTAAACTTAGTCTTAATGCTAAGGTAGGTGATTTGATTAATAATGGTTGTTGGAATTGGCCTCCTGGATGGGGTGATAGATTTATTGAGGTTATTAATGTTTATGTGCCTAGTTTTGTGCATGATAAGGAAGACAAGATTGTTTGGATTGATAAGAAGGATAGGGAAAAGGATTTTAGTGTTAGTGAAGTTTGGAATGCCATCAAATCTGATTTTCCTAAAGTTATCTGGCATAAACATGTTTGGTTCTCTCAGTGTATCCCTAGACATGCTTTCATCACTTGGGTAGCTATAAAAGGTAGACTTAAAACTAAAGATAAGTTAGCTATGTGTTTTAATGTGCAGGATCTTGTATGTCACCTTTGTGGGAATGATAATGAGTCCCATAGTCACCTTTTCTTCTCCTGCAGTTACTCTAAGAGACTGTGGGAAAGACTTAAACCTATGGCCATGCTTGATGATGTTAGTAATGTTTGGGCTAGTGCTATATCTGGGGTTGTTAATAAGACTGCTAGCAATGGTATTTGGAGTGTGATTCAAAGGCTTGTTTTTGGGGCTGTGATATATTTTCTTTGGCAAGAAAGGAATTTTAGGCATTATACCCATAACTATAGAACTGTGGACACCCTTTTGACCATATTGTCAATACTATTAGGCTTAAGGTGAGGGGGCTTACTGTTAAGTACTCTGATGATGTGAGGAAAGCTTTTATTATATGGGATATCCCTTTGAGTAGGAACATGAGATATAAGAACATTATTAGGGAGTTGGGGTGTTCTAATATTTCTGATGCAGGGTAGCTTTTTTAGTAAAGTTTGGCTTGTCAGTCTTCATGATGGGACTGGTTTTTGGAAGTGTAATGAAACCTATGACAGTGATGGTCCTGGATGCTACTTATTGTTGTTGTTGGTTTCTAATCATTCTATATGTTTCTGGTATGGTTGGGAGTGGTTTTTAGGATGTAATAAGCAGGTTGGTGGTGGTGGGCTAGTATGCAATTCCAAGATTGTTGGCTCTCTTTCCAGGAGTTCAAATAGTTGCTATGGTAATCTCAGTGTGTTCATGATTATTTCTGGGTTTGGGTTTGCTAAATGGGGAGGTTTAAGGGAGGATCAAACTCATTTTCCTACCCTAAGGTTTTTCCCTTGGGGTTTTACTTGGGGTAGGTTTTTTAAGGAGGTGATCTCCCTTAGACTGCTACTATGGCACTCCTCTTGTTGGATGATATGGGATGATTTGGTGGAAATTCTCTCTTGCTATTTGGTCTTCTTCATTACTCCCAAAGGATGGATTGTTTATGATGGTGCTCAAGGCTTTGAAGATATGGTCATCAGATTCTGCTTCAGTTGTATTTAGAGGTTCCAGGAAAGTGTGGAAGGGCAGTGTATTGTGATGCTTTAGGGCAGTTAGATTGGTCTCTTTTTGTCCTAATGATTCAGAAGTATGCTGGTTTCCTCATATGTTTGGTCTCTATGATTATTCAGTATGATTCTTATTGGTTTGTAATCTGGTTTATTTTGGTTGTTATTTCTAGTATTGTAGTTTGGTTTGGTTGTATTTGTTATTAGCATTGCCTTGGGCCATTAGTTTGTTAGCCAAAACATGCTAGTTAGGGATGTGCCCTAACTAGTATTCTTGTTTTGTGCTGTTTTGTACTGTTAGCCTTTTTTTTGGCTCTTTCTTAATATTTACCATTAGGAAAAAAAACATTCAATTCAGATAAACATACAGTTTGTAAATAATTGTGATCGCTTATAAAATTCGTTGCATGTTTCTCACCCTAAAGTAGTTCATAAAATAGTTAAACGAGAAAAAGTGGGGCTACGAACTCATCTCAGTCCATAGGTAAGTGCACGTATTAGAATATGTTACCAATCCTGGAATACCTTGAGGAACCTAGAGTGTTGGTGAAGATAAAAGAAAATGAGAGAAATTTGATCAAATGGACCCAAGAACTTAGTAGAGATCAACAAAAATCCATCAAGAACAAATGGTCTAGTCAAAAGAGATCAAAGATGGATATCGTTATGGTGTTGGTGGTGTACGATTTTGAGAGAGAAATATGAGGAGATTTGGATATTTTTCTTAACTAAATGAGATATGTTGATAAGTGAGATATTTAGTTTGAAATAAAAGAAGTCAAAATGAATTTGTTTACTTAATAGATATTTAGTAGATACAATGTAGATATTAACTAGTTAGATATTATGTATTTCTTGGTGACTAAGTAAAATGACTAGGTAAAAATTTAGTTAGTTTAGTAAAGTGTAGGTATTGTGTAGTTTGATCCCGGTAATTACTAACATAAAGTCCTTAAGTCACGAAACTTAAAACCAGATAACGTAAAAATATAAAACTATAAAAAAATGTTAAAGCTTATCAATATACTCTATCTTAATATATTAAATGAGTGATAAATTTAACGGAGCGCGTAAGTGTTGTTAAAAGCTACAAACGTAGGTTTTAATACGCGTAAAACGTATAACGTACAAGGTTTACGTGAAAATGGTAAAATAGCAATAGTTCATATAAAATATGTATAAAATAAAAATAAAATGTATGTAACATTTAGACTGATCATAGTCTAGTGTTGGTTACGATTCGAGCTTAAGCGATTTATTTTATTTAATTACTTATAAAGGTAAATTCACTTACAATAATAATAAGAGAAAATAAATAGTTTAATTATGACCTAACATGTATGGGTGGTTACACCTTGGAGCATCTCACGGGGATCGAGACCCGTTTGTCATGTAAGAGTCCACTGCGAATGTAGCACGGATCCAGCTCAGGATTCTGGAGGTTTTTATGGAGTGTCGTATGAGTACCCTAGAGCGCATAGGAAAGAGTAACCGTGAGAGAGTCACGAGAGTTGAGGCACAACTTAGAGAGTTGGAGCAGTGGAAATGGGAATAATCAGAACGAAGGAGCTAAAGGGATATTTTATGCTCTCAGAGGAGGAGAAGCTAGAGAAAACCCGAATGTTGTCATGGGTACTTCTCAATAATTATTATGCTTCAGTATTATTCGATTCAGGCGTTGATAAAATTTTGTGTCTATTTTATTTGCTCCCTTACTTAACCTTACACCGACCACACTGGACAACTTCTCGAGCATGTAATCGACAGTCAAGGGTTACACATTGATCCCGCCAAGATCGAGGCTATCAAAGATTGGGCAACACCTAAGACCCCCACCGAGATTCGTCAGTTCTTAGGTCTTGCCAGATAATACCGAAGGTTCATGGAACGTTTCTCTAAAATAGCGAAGCCTTTGACCAAACTAAGAAGATACAAAAGTACGAATGGGATGAGAAACAAGAATCAACATTTCAGTTATTGAAGCATAAGCTATGTAGTGTGCCAATTCTGGCATTACCCGAAGGAATAGACAATTTTGTAGTTTATTGTGATGCTTCGCATAAGGGACTTGGAGCTGTGTTGATGCAAAAATAAAAGGTTATAGCGTACGCTTCTCGACAGCTCAAGGTTCATTAGAAGAACTACACCACTCACGACTTGGAATTAGGAGTTGTGGTGTTCGCACTTAAGATTTTGAGATACTATTTATACTGTACAAGGTGTACTATGTTTACCGATCACAAGATTCTCCAACATATCCTAGATCATAAGGAACTAAATGTGAGACAACGTCAATGGTTAGAGCTGCTTAGTGATTGCGACTGCAACATCCGTTATCACTCGGGGAAAGAATACGTGGTAGCTGACACCCTAAGTTGGAAGGAACGGGCTAAGCCGCTACGGGTTTGAGCTTTGGTTATGACCATTAATTCAAATCTCCCCGCGCAGATACTTAATGCTCAAGCTGAAGCAGTCAAAGAAAAAAACCTCAAGAACGAGAACCTACAAGGCATGATAGAGAATAATTTTGAGACGTGTTCAGACAGAACCCTATGCTTCAAGGACAGAAGTTGGTTACCATAATTTGGAGGTTTAGGGGATTTTTGTTAGGTCACTATGTTTGTAACACAAGCCTCAATATGTAAGAAAGAAAGATAAGATGATCGGTTAACACTTAACCCAAAACACACGAATGATATTAGAAAGGTTACGCGTAGAGTATGAGATAAAATGAACAACCAACCCTCAAGTGAGGGTTTACAAGATTATTTATAGGGCAAGGATCTAGGGCAACACTACTAGCATCCTTCCCTTCTTATGGGCTTGGGCCAAGGCTCATGGGCTTTCTACATAAGCCTTGGCATGATAACTAACATAAAAGCCATAATTAAGCTAACTATTACATATTAATTACTAACACTTGAATTCTAGTTTAGGAGTGATTCCAACAATATCCCCCTAAGTGTTAGTGATTGATGATATAAACGTTGTAGGTGCTGATGTAATAGTAGCTTTGACGTCTTCTGACATTTTTCTTTCTTGTGAGAAGAAGTGCCTTGATTCGAACAATCTCCCTAGTGTAGAGAAATTGTTTCCTTTGAAGTATTCTGCTTTGACGTCATCATTTTCTTTGTTCTTTGATCTTTGTTCTTTGTGATGGAAGTGATAATATGTTGTGGTTGTCTGCATCAGGTCCGCTTCGTTGCTCCAGTGTCTCCACGTCTTTCTCCAACATGCTCACACGCACTTTAACGTTGTATTTCAGTACTGATGTAGTTCTCTTAGTCTTTAACTTTGTAGATTCTTTGACTTTGACGAAGAATCATTTTGACTTTGTGTTGCCTTTTGAGAGAACTTCCATTAGTGATGTTGTAGGTATGAGCATGTGGAGAATCTACACGATATTTTCCACCCGCAAGCATCCATAAGAAGAAAACATAAAACATGGGTTAGAAATAATCCAGCGCTTACAAGTTTGAACTTCAAAAGTGTTAACAGCATAGTGTGAAAACACAACTCTAATTCTCACAAAGGCTGTTCCTGAACTGGAGTCCCACAAGTGAGATAACGCGATGTACCGAAATACATCTACAGTTCAGATGAGCCGCTGAGGTACACCGAAGCATCACCTCACGACTGTAGATCGTTTGAGACACACTAAGCGTAATCCACGGGGAGTTACCGAAGTGACATGCTGTCAGGGCTGTTTGATGTTGACCCTGGCAGGAGTTTCCATTCAATCACTGAGGATCACATATGTGAACCTCTCATAAATTTTCTCGACAGATTGCTAAGATCTGTGAAGGACACGATAATACATCACTTGTGTTCTTATTGTTGAACGACAAGCTATGAATTGTCAAGTGTACCTAAGAGATCTTTTGATGAATCTCGTGGCTCTAGACTCAATAGTGCACTCTGGTTTTCCTGAGCGGAGACTAGGGAGAGGGTCTCCTTCTTCAATACCAGTAATCTCTAAGAGAAAACTGATAGTTTACGTAGGGTTCCCTGTGAGAATGAAACAAGCTTCTGTTAAGAGAAACTTGAGTGGTTAAGAAGGTTTAGTGCATGCGTCATTGGGTCCATGACGACTTTTATCTTCAATACCGGTGTCATCAAGTGACAACCAGTAGCATATGAATTAAACCCGGTGTCTGCCCTACGTTGAATAATCTGGAGGGCTATTTCTTTTCACCCTTTTCTTTACTTTTCTTTTTAATTCTCTAACTCCTTCTTTCTCCGATTCTCATTTTATCATTTTTATAATCATACCTAAGGACTTCTAATTCTAACTATTGGTGGTGTCCTTGGGTAGATCCCTCCGGCTCTGGCGGATCATAGGACGGTTATTCCTAACCTTAGTCACCTTATAACTCCATGACTAACCTATGTTGCCATAAAACCATTTTCATGAAAATCTCTTAAAGTGGTTATGAGTAAAAACATTTAATACCACTGTTGAGAGTTTGATATTTTGTAGAAATACTCTCCCTCCACACGTGCTTAAGTATTTTTACAGAAATCTGCACGGTTAGAGAAGAGCGCGCACTTTTGAATTGATCAACTCAAGATAGGCAATCCCCCGCGAGACACGGTTACGTTGCATAGTTAAAGAGTTACATTGTTAGCTTTTAGGTGACAACTAGCTCTAATAACTACCTTGAAGATGTGGACAACCCCGAAAGGTTGTCAAACCCGTCAAAGTTCATGTCTATCAAGATTTTCTCGAATAGGTACAATTTACTTGGATAAGTCTTGGAAGACAAATATTTCAATGTATGACTGTTCAGATCCCGTCAATTCATGGGTTGAAGTCTTTTCACACGAGGATTCAATAGCAATTCACAACATATTTCTTATCACATAATTTTTCTCCCCCTCAAAAATGGCATATAAATGTTATTTTTGATGAAATTTTGATATCGAATATGACCATTTCGAGTTTTGTGGGAAGATTATCACGACGAACAATTTTGTGAACAAAGTTGGTAAGCAAATACTCCCCCTCAACAAGTGATATAAACTTTTGAGGTTTTGAAAATCATAAGGGGAAGTACTTGTTCTTTTGAGCAAAACTTTGAAAAATAAAAGTTTTGATAAGTTTTACTCAAAAGTAAGAAGCTTTCGCTCCTTTTATTAGGATTGTGGCACTGAAGCGTACCACAGGGTCCTTTCAATACAAGAACGGGTTGTACACTGTTATGTGTGCACAAGCCATTGTCATAAAAAATCACACATCCAAAAGTATGAGAGAAACAAATCAAGGGTTACCAGGAGAATCCGGTAGTCCAGCAATAACTCTAGGAATGCGTTCTGGACATTGGTAGCCTGTGAGAGATATGCTGGGACGACCTCCTACGAAACTCACCAAAGTTCTGAACTGATCCCTTCTAAACAACCTTTCATCAATCCGCGTGATGATTTTCTTCACATCCCTTCTCTCCCTTGAATTCCATCTCTTCGGTGACCCAATGCCTTGTTGTATCGCCTTTAACCGGTAAGCTAACCCATCCCTGACTTTCTTCAGTGTATGATCCCCAAACTTATAAAGATCTTTACACGCCATTACGCAATTTCGGTGTAGTTCACTACGGTAGACTACTCCAAATGGTTTGCTGATAAGGGTGTACTGAGGAAGATGATTAATGTCAGGAAGGTCGAGTTGTGGTTTAGTGAGGTTAACACGCGTCTGATACGATTTCACGGCAAGTTGTATGTCTTCTATACGTTCCTGGATCACTATGCTTCTGATGAAGATTAGCAAGGACTTGATGTATTCACGTTGTATCTCTGTAGAGAAATGTCTCATTCGTCCTTGTACCTTGGCAAGATACAGATCTTCAATGTCGTTGAGAGACAATCTCTGAAAGTCTGCTTCACAGAATTCATAGTCCTCTTCGTCTTGTCTTTTGACCACTATTTTCTTGAGAAATGTGTAGTCCCATTTAGACGAGAGAGTGACATGCTTGATAGCAACGATCCCTTTATCACTTGACACTTCATGCTTTGATGTGAGTACCTGGCAGCTCTTGTAGTAGATTCTTCGGCGTTCAGGCCAGTGATGAATCCCATACATTGCATCAAGATCATACTCTTGTACAGTGTCAGAGAACATGTGGGTGGCATCTTCCTCGATTGCTATGCTGTTTGAATATATTGCTGCCGGGAATGGAAGTGTAAGTGATGTAGCGTATTTCTTAGATACATCGCTACCGTGTAGAAGAAATTCCAGGTCTTTGTTGAAGAAGTAGCGGAATGGAATCTGTGGTTGATCCGGACGGCCAATTGTGGGTAGAGGTATGGTCCAATCTGTATAGCATGGAGCTTTGTCTTTGCGGGTGAAGTCGATGTTAGCTTCGGGATTGAGCCAATCGATGTTGTTCGACATGGCTCGTGCAATGTTTTCGAGGTGGTATTCCACTTCAATTGCACTTTCGGAGCTATCTTTGAGCAGTTGGAAGGCATCATTTTTGATTCGCTTGAGCTCAGCCTTCGTCATCTTCTTCACTTTAAATTTTTCTTGTAATAGCTTGACATGCTCCATGGTACGGCCATCTACCATTTCTTGACCTTCTGGTATTGGGGGAGTAGCATCACAAAGTTGAGAAAACCAGTCGTATTCAGTGGTTGTATCGTTATCTAGCCATGAGACAACATCAATTGTAGTCGTCTTCTTCTTCTTCTTTGGATTTGATGAGGATGCTGGTTTCTTTGTTGTGTCGGGAGAGGTGGGTTGTTGTTGGGGCTCATGGAACTCTTCATCGTCACCATCAGTGTATTTGAAATGATCACCTGTTTTCTCTGTGGAAGGTGGTGACTCAGAGTCCTGAGGTTTATCAGCAGAAGAGCGTGGAGGGGATCGTCTTTGTGTTGGAGTCCTTTGGGGTGGTGGTGGCATAGAGGAGGGTTCACCAGACTTCTTTGGACGTTTAGGCTCCTTGTCCTTATCCTTATCCTTATCGTCATCGTCTCTTGGACGCTTAGGCCTTTCAGCTTCTACTCTGCATGCTGTTTTGAGTTGGTATTCTAGCAATGCTTCAAACAGTTTACCTTCGTCAGAAGTAAATGTTGCAGATCGTTTTGACATTTGCGTTACCAGCATGGAGACCAATTCAGCATCGGAGAACACTATAGGATCAATTGGGTTGATTGTTACGGTTAGAGGTGTTGATCTTATAGTTTGCTTAGCCAATTTCATGAGATTCGGATAGAGTTGTCTGTTGAACATCTCTCTGGTCACTCCAGGGACAGTGTCGAGAAGAAACTTGTGAGTATATTCTCTAGCCGTCTTCTCCATTTCCCTTTGGAAATCTCCTTTGAGAAGCTCCTGGATTTGCTCCTTTTCTTTCAACATCTCGTTTATCCCGTCTTGAAGAAAGTTGATCCTGTCAGCTAGTTAATTCAGCTTTTTGTTGATCACGTCTTTCTTCTTGACTTGCTTGATAGCTTTAACAATTTTTGTCTTAGCTCGGGATATCCAAGAGTCAGTTGGTTTCTTTACAGACTTGGATGTGGATCTGGTTGTGCCTTTAGATGGTGGAGGTGAAGAGTGAGAGGACGAGTCAGATGATGATGAGACATGAGGAGACTCAGGGTCTTTTGGTGGCTCAGAAGTTTCTTCCTTGGAGCGTGATGGACTATCTAGAAGAAAATCATCATAATCAACTTCGTCATCTTGTCCAGACTTAGCCAATTCTTCAGCCTTAATCCTGGCTTCTTCATCTGCTTGAGCTTGAGCTTCTTTATCAGCTTTTTCTTTAGCTGCAACCTCAGCATCTTCATCAGAAATTTTCTCAGACTTCTCCTTTTCTTGTTCCTCAAAGTCATAAGTGATAGTATCCTCCAGTGGCTTTAGTTGATCGTGGGTGGTGGTACCAGTTCCCTTATCGGGTTGATTAACCGCATCAGGAATTGGTGTAGAAAGAGCACCACCACTTGACCCTCCGTGCCACGAGTTTGTTGTAGTTTAAACTGTTCAGCAACGTGTTGGAGTCTTAAATTCTTCACCTTTTTCCTGTAGTCTCTGTCTTCATCCAGTGGCTCTTCGTCCGAGCTTTCCTCTACCTCTAGCTCAGCAACTGGGGTTTTACCTTTATCAGCTTTTGGACTTAGAGGTTTTTCAATAGTCAGTGGGACATCGATGGGAGTTTCTGAGTAGGTAATCTCTTCATCGGTGTCAGTGTCCTCTGAGTCCTCGTCCTTCAGTTGTGGTTCAGGTTTGAGGATAGGGATAGCATCCTTGGACGAGATTTTCCTTTTGAGAACATGAGTCCTTTTAGGATACTTTCTCGTACTTTCAGTGCTCGTTACACTTCCAGTACTACCTCTTCTTGTTTTCCTAGTAATTTTACCAGAGGATTTGTCATCAAGGAAACCTACTTTGCCTGCTTCAACTGCTACCAGATATCATTTGTACGAGTAAAGTTCTTTGATATCATCAGTAAGGAGATGATCTGGCAATACTGCGCCTTGTTTCTTTGTTGTTGAGTCCTTAAATCTGACAGTGAGTGTGGGCTCATACAACGCGGAGTGTTGTTTGGGGTCATCAAGTCTCAAGGGAATATCAGGATTATACCCTAGAGCTCTTTGGATCAACAGTTTGGTGTATCTGATATACGGGATCTTGGTGCCAAGCTTTTTAAGGAAAGTCATCATGTCGTCCCACATCAGAGCTTCAACTTCTATGTCTTTCATGTTGACCAAAGCCCAAAATATTTGTAGTTCCATGAGCTTGGGATGCTCATGACCACTATCACGTCCGGAAACGGATTTGGCAATCATTATGTAGAGGGTTCTCCATGGCTGGGGAATGTTCTTGAGATCAACAGATGAGTGCTTTGTGATAACCCCGATAGCTTCATCATAGCCGATGTCGATCATGAACTGGAGAACGACCTCTTCCGTTGGAGTAGCATTGTATTCAGTAGGTTCGATGACAGGAATGAGAAGAATAGCCCTCAAATCTGCTGGTGTGATGATGACTTGTTTGTTGTTAAGCGTCACCGTCACAACATTTTGACCTTTGACATTTTGCATTGTATGCCATAATTGGTGAATGTAGATCTTCGATACAGAAGCAGAGTTTGTGAGCATGTTCTGATAAGGGTGAGTCTTCAGAATATCCACTGCAATCTGACAAGAGGACTCAGAACAATAGAAGTTATCAAAATCAACTCTGAGGTTGTTCTTTCCGATCTTCATTGGGTAACCATTAGGGAAGATATTTTCAACAGTGAGAACATTTGGTGCTCTCACATTTTGCATTTGAGCGTCCATGTAGTGATCTGAAAGATATTTAGCCAAAAGAACCAACATATCGAAAGACATTACGTTAGTCAACAGTTGATTTTATTGTCTGTTTATTTACTGTGATATGTCGATGATTGTTACGAGTTCAATGTCACTTGTTAGTCCAATAGTCCAAAGACGTCGTGATAAGTTTCGTGGGTTGATTAACTTTGAGTTTTAAAGTCCAAGTTTTCACTTATTTTTCACAACTTATTAAACATTTAAGCTTATTAGTGACATTTTTGGTTTCGTGGCGTTATGATTTATTTATTTACAAGTTTGCACGCGTAACAATTCATAATTTTGGTTAAAGCTAGGCTTAGGCGTAGGTTTTGCAAGCTTATGCGTAAACAGGAGTGGTTATACGCGTAAGCATAAGCTTATGCGTAGGATCTTGACTTACGCGTAAGAAATATTACGCGTAGGAAAAGAGGGCCTTGGGCGTAAAGCTTACGCGTAAGCGTATATGGAACCTTACGCGTAAGGCTTACTCGTAAGAGTGAACCTTATGCGTAGAGGTTAATGTTTACACATATCCTTCACAGGATACGCTTAGTCCCCATTGTAGAACCTTACGCGTAAAGGTTACGCGTAAGATTTCTCTTACACATAACATTCTACGCGTAAGGTGATCCTTATGCGTAGATGTTCAAGTAACCTTGATTCTGAGTTATTCACGCGTAGAAACCTGAAATAAATTCACCATATCACCAATATTAACACATATATTCATTCCTTTTCAGATTTAAGCATGAACACTATTTAAGCAGTTATGCGTAGAAACTCAATTACGCGTAGTGTTTAAACCCTAAAGTTCAATTCTTACGAATAAGATTTCTAGCCATAGGAATAACACCAAACAGTTTCTGGGATATCTTAGAGGTCTAATGAAGTGTTCTGTACAAGTTTTAACATAAAAAATGCTATGAATCAAAAGTACCCAAAACGTATGAACTTAAACCCTAAATTTAATTCTTTCACAATTGATGTTTCTGGGCAAGTTATGAGTATGGATATGATCAATTCAACTTATATACAACCTCTCTTAACCATCTAATTAACCTAAAACACACACACATGAAAATACCCAATTCACGCATAAACCCTAATTTTTCAAAATCAATCAATTTGTGTTTCTGGGTGAGTATTAATGATAGAAATGGAATCATTGTGATAAGATAAACGTTTTGACACTACCATTTTAAGCAAAAACAGTCAACCTTGATTATGTGTTCATACGCTTATGCGTAGAACACAAAATCACTCCTAGATTAAATTCTAGCCGTTAGTTTTCAAAACGACTCAAAACCATTGCTTATAATCATGTTAAAAACATAACAGCACTTACAAAATGATGATCAGAAACACGGATTAGCAGGTAGATTTTTACGCGTAGGATATGGGTTAGTTGGATAATAAATGTGATGAGTTAATGTGTTAAAGAAAGTTAGGTGGGGAGTTTTGTTAAAAAAAATACTTTGAACTTTTGGCATATTCAGTCCCTCCACCTAAAACATTTACATCCAACGCCCATAACTTCCATTTTGGTTACCAGACAAATGACATTAGAAAAGAAACTTGACGACACTCCCCCTCGACTTAAGAAATAAATAAGTTTTATAAATTTGAGTCCGAGGAGTGTCAGTAAACCAGAAATGTAACCACCATTATCAAAGAAACAACTGGGATGAGGTAACATGCAGGTACAAGGTTTTATGAAATCGAAAAATATTTGCTTTCTCCCCCTCAACACTTGACCGAAAAAATACTGAATTTTGAAAGATTAAAGTGTTGACGGAATATTTGTACTTGCCATGTTAAGAGAAATATAGATAGAAGAATATTTTTGTTGTTTTGTCAGATTTAATAATTTTGTATTTTGTTTTTGAAAAATATTTACAAAAGAAGTTTTGGTGTTTGACTGGTTTTAAGAATGTTTTAAAAGTTCATCCAGTTCCTCTGGAATCAAACACCGCATACCAATCCGGTGGACCAAGTCATTAAACCTAGCAGGAGCTAAGGCTTTGGTGAGAAGATCTGCCAGTTGGTATTCAGTACCCACAAAGTATAATTCAACAGTACCCTTTTCCACGTGCTCCTTGATGAAATGATATCGAAGATCAATGTGCTTTGATTTCGAGTGTTGAACAGAGTTGCACGAGATCGTTATAGCACTCCGATTGTCGCAGTACATCGGGATTTTGTCAAATGCGTAACCATAGTCTTTGAGTTGTGTTCTCATCCAAATGACTTGAGCACAACACGCCGACATGGCTACATATTCTGCTTCTGTTGAGGACAGCGACGTACAATCCTGCTTCTTCGATTGCCATGACACCAGTTTATCACCAAGAAATTGTAATGCTCCTGAAGTAATTTTCCGAGAATCTAAGCAGCCTGCGTGATCAGCGTCTGAAAAAGCTATTAGTTCAAAACCAGAATCCTTCGGATACCAGATCCTCAAGTTAATGGTTCCCTTGATGTATCGGAGGATTCTTTTAGCCTCGGAGAGGTGGGTTTCAGTTGGTCTTGACTGATAAAGGGATCAAAGATATACGGCAAACACAATATCAGGCCTGCTAGCTGTTAGATACATGAGAGACCCAATGATACTACGGTATTTGGTAGGGTCCACTAATTTCCCATGCAAATCAGCGTCTAGTTTCTTGGTATGAGCCATTGGTGTGGCATAGGTGTCACAGTTTTGCATTCCAAATTTGTTTAGAAGTTCAAGGGCATATTTGGAGTGACATAAGAAAATACCACGGGGTGATTGATGAACTTGCATTCCGAGAAAGAATGTGAGTTCACCCATCATTGACATTTCAAAATGTTTTGTCATTAGTTTTGCAAAAGCATTTGAGTATTTTAAATGTGTTGACCCAAAAATGATGTCATCCACATAGATTTGAACGATTAAGATGTGAGCCCCCTGATATTGTATGAAAAGTGTAGGATCGACCGAACCTTTGGTGAAATTATTGGCAATGAGGAAGGATGATAACTTATCGTACCATGCCCGAGGAGCTTGTTTGAGTCCGTACAGAGCTTTGTTCAGTTTATAGACATGGTTCGGGAACTCGGGATCAACGAATCCTTCTGGCTGGCTGACATAAATCATTTCTTTCAGTTTCCCGTTCAGAAAAGCAGTTTTGACGTCCATCTGAAAGACCGTGATGTTCATGTGTGCCGCGAACGCTAGAAATAGCCGAACAGCCTCAAGACGAGCAACCGGAGCGAATGATTCTTCAAATTCAATACCCTCTTCTTGTCTATAACCCTTAGCCACAAGACGTGACTTATTTCTGATTACGTTCCCTTTTGCATCCAATTTGTTTTTCCAAATCCATTTGAGACCAATGACGTAGACCCTTGTTGGTTTTTCAACCAGTTCCCATACTTCAAGACGTTTAAACTGATTGAGTTCTTCCTGCATGGATTCAATCCAGTTGTCTTTGGTCATTGCATCTTTAATGTTTTTAGGTTCAAATTGGCAGACAGTGAGTGCATAAATGCAATGTTCACCGTCTTTGTGAAGACGTTGTCTCGTTACGACTGGTTGATTCGGGTTACCAATAATATTCTCAAGAGGATGGTCTTTTGTCCAACGATGAGTGAAAGGTTGATGTTGATATACATTATGCAGATTGGGAGGATTCAAATGGCTTGTAGATGATTCCGCAACATCAGGTGCAGCAGTTTCATTAGCAAACGGGTTAAAGAACGCATTTGGATCAAATTCTGCAGGTGGGGTACTTCATTGTTTAGAACATCATCAGCTGGTTCAGCGTCATTGGATGCAGCGTGTGCAACGGTTGTTGTAGAGTCAACTGGCGGTGCTTCTTCAATAGTAGTTATTGTAGCAGGTGTATCAGGTATTGGAATATGATCAGGTTGTGCAGCGGAAACATTGGATACACCTGGAGCACGTTCATCAATATCATCACTAAACAGCGGAGCAAATAGCTTTTCCATTTGTTGACGAGTAAGCTGGGGGCTTGGTTCAGCTGATGATGGGGTTTGGGGGAAGTTTAAACGGTTGTGATCGGGTTCCAAGCTGTTATGCTCAGAAGCCATCTCAGTAAGTTCATCGAAATTTGCATGAATCATTTCCATAACCTGCTTTGTACGACGATTCCAGATCCGGAAACCCTTAGAATTTTCACAATATCCTATAAAGACTCCAATGTCAGCTTTGGCTTTGAGCTTACCAAAGTCATCACGATCATTATTCGGATAACAAAGGGATCCAAATACGTGAAAGTGTTTGAGATTCGGTTTATGGTTGTGGATAAGCTCATAAGGTGTTTTGTTGTGGCGCTTGCTAATCATTGAGCGATTCTGAGTGTAGCATGCAGTTGACACGGCTTCAGCCCATAAGTAATCCGGAAGTTTAGCATTAATTAACATCGTTCTTGCAGCTTCCACTAACGTGCGGTTTCATCTTTCAACAACTCTGTTTTGTTCTGGTGTACGTGAAATAGATGTTTGATGCTCAATTCCCACTTTCTCATAAAATGCACGAAGAGTTTGATTCACAAATTTAGTTCCTTTGTCTGTTCGAATTTTTCTGACGGTGTTCCGGAGCTGAACTTGAATTTTCGTGAGAAAGGTGATGATCATCTGTGGAGCTTGATGTTTACTTCGAAGAAAATAAACCCAAGTCCATCTGGAGTAGTCATCTACAATTACCAATATGTAGCGTTTACCATTAATCGTCTGCACGCGCATCGGGCCACATAAATCCATGTGAAGAAGATGAAGCACATGCTATGAGCTGTGTTCCACCTTTGAAGGAAAATGAGCACGAGTGCTTTTCCCTTGTTCACAGACTTAGCATAGGTGATCTTTAGAATACCGAAATCTTGGGAGACCTTCAACTAGTTTATATCGAGCAAGGTTGGTTATGGTTTGAAAGTTTAGATGTGAGAGTCGACGGTGCCATAGCCAGGATTTTGTAGATGTAGCCTTAGAGAGTAGACAGATGGGAGATGAAGCAATCATGTCTTGAATTGAGATTGTGTAAAGACTTGATGTGCGTTGACCAGACATAAGATCGTTTCCTTGTAGATCACGAATGAAACAAGTTTTCTCCCTAAAAGCAACTTCCAAATCTCCATCACAAAATTGACCGAATGAGAAGAGATTGTGACCAAGACCTTCCACATAATAAACTCTGCTAATTTCGATGTTGCCATTGATGTAATCTCCGTAGCCCATGATAGCTGCGAAGTGATCATTCCCGAATCTGACAGTGCCAATGAACTTTGCAATAAAGTTTGGTAACAGTTTGAGATTGCCTGTCATATGTCGGGAACATCCGCTATCAACAACCCAGAGGATGATCTGTATCACCTGCATTCAACACAGACAACACAGATGGAATAGAAGTAGATGTGGAACCCAAAGAGTTAGAGGGTTCCGATGCAGATATAGATGAACCACACATGTTCATAATTTTAGGTATCCATGTAAAGCCAAGTGTATTATGTAACTATTTCTGCCATCTCCAACTAGTCTTTGCTTTAGTCTTAGTGAATGCACTAGGTGGTACTACGATCCTTGGAAGTGATAATGGAGCTATAGGGACATTAATGCTTATCTTAGAATCTAAAGAGGGCGGTTTACCAAGCACAGACTTAGAAGCTTTAGTGGGCCTAGAGGTATTCCGTTTCTTAGGATTCCGTAAACGAGACAAGATAGTTTTAGCAACACATTTATCATGACAATCAAAAAGCATACTTTTACGACATATAACACAAGAAGCTTCAGACTTAACATCAAAAGTACTTAAAGGTTCAGCGTTCGTTACATCACTTTTTCCATTACATTTGTCAGACGCAATATCTAAAGTGGGAGCAACTTGAGTTTTATTCAAAGTCTTAGGGTGTTCTTCTACTTCAACATTCTTTATTGTTCTTTTCTTACGTTGCAACTTCCTATTCTTCCTTGTATTGCTCCTAGGCTGTGAAGTGCAGGCATTGGGAAAAGAGGCAACTATTCCTGTTTCAGTAGAGGGAAGCACATTAATTTCTTGTGGTTTGTCATGAGATGTTCTAGAGTCATTTTGAATCTGTTTTGGTGCAGTTACATTTGCGTTACTATCCCTATCTTACTTAAGTAGCACCAACTCTGCCTTTAGATCATGGATTTTGTGTAACAAATCTAGATTTTCAGAACGAGTGAGTCCTTCTTGTCGTAAAACATCTTTGGTATATGCCAGATGATTATCAACATCTTTTGACACTTTAGCGCGAGTCTTTTTTAGTAAATCAAATATGACGCTATATTCCTTTTTCACTTTTGAAATTTCTTGTTCATATTTTGAGATTTGACACTTCAAAGACACATTTTGGTCATCCAGTTGCTCAAGTTTAGGACAAAGAGTTTTGGTATGCAACTGGTTGATCTTGTTTTGCAAAGCGAGTTCACGATTATGACAATCTTTTTGACACCATTGAAGACGACGTTTTGCGTTTGAAAGTTCGTTTAACAAACGTTCATTTTCATCTTTTAAAAACTTGATTTGTGACACAGTATCAGGATTCTCAACAATTTCAACAGAATCAACAGTATCAGCAGAGATATAATGAAATACATATGCAAAAGAATGTAATAACACAACATTATGGATATCAGCAGAGATAACATCTTTCAAGAGTCGATCAACATCTTTTCATAATATTTTCTTTTTACGTTTTGTATTTGAAATTGATGATTCTGTTTGTTCGAAAACTCTTTTCATAAGTCCAAGCTCCTTGTGAAAATCCCTTTCCCAATAAATAGCACAATTCTTCAAATTTCAGACATGAGGTAAAATTCTTTTCTGAAGAATATCTCTTTGTGCACGTGCAAGAGGCGATTGAAAATGTTCAACTTTTATTTCAGAATGAAATTCAATTTCACGTTCCAAAATTTTGATGTCCGAAATAAATGTTTCAAAATATTTTATAACTTTGCATTTTTCAGCTAATGGTTTTATTTCACTGAGTGAAGGTAAAGAACCATTAATTTGTACAGTATTGGAAAGGGGACCCTCAGAAGTAGGTATGATAACCCAAGGTGTGTTAGAAAAATCCTTTTGTGCAACGAAAGTGACGGCTTTTGAATAGTTAAATGGTTTGTTATAAACAACATTTTCTAATTTTGATCGACTCTCGTCTTCTGCATCTAATTCCTCTTGACGATTATATTCAACAACACTCATAATGGAATCATCAACTCTATGTTCTGCACTGTAAACTTCAGGATTTGGTTTGAATGCTCTGTTTGAAAACTTAGGTTTGTAATCAGCAAGATTCGGTCCATATCCATTTGGATTTGGTTTAAAAGTAAACTTTTGAATCGTTGTGATTGATTCACCATGTTTATAAACAACAGTTCGAAACTCTTTGATTTTGTTTTGTAAGTCGACAATTTCCTCAAGATAGTCATCTATTCGTTTCGTGGAATGGTTTTTGTACTCAGAGAACTGTTTTTGACATGTTAGCAACTCAGACTTGGCTTTTTGAGTTTCCAAGGTAAGAGCGTTAAGTTGTTGTTTATGATCATGTTTCAGTTGTTCTATTTGAGATAACAAAGCATTCTTGGATGCGACTAGATCACGTATCTGTCGTTCTAATGATTTTTCGTTTTGATGAGATTTAGCAAAAGCGACTTCAAAACCTTGTTCACGTTTTTCTTGAGTTTTGAAAACGTTGAGTTGCCTTATTAAGCATTCATTATTCCTAATTAACAGTGCATTTTTTTTTGTAATTGCTTGCAAATTTCCAATCGAGATTCTTGGTCTTTAATTAAGGTCATGAGCTCAACTTCTAGATGAGATGAAGGTTCATCTTGTTCAACGTGAGTCTCAACATGATCATTAGTCAGATCCTCAAGTATAACCATGGAGTCAACTTGATTATCAATGGTAACCATAAGGTCATCTTGATCGTCAAATATAACTACGGGGTCTATTTGATTATCTTCGGAATGAGATGTAGACGGCGCCTGTTGAACACTCTGATCCTTGTCGGATGTAGATGTTGGCTGAGATATCAGATCATTAATGAGTAAAGTTTGATCCTGTACCTGAGACAAGCCGTCAGTGTCATACACTGGGCCTGTGTCACTCATGTGGAGAGCTTGCATGTGTGCCATCAACATCACTGCTGCATTAGCCTGCAAGTCCTCCATGTCATCATCAGAATCTGCATCTGCCATGAAGCTATGTTCCTTGTTGGTAAGAGTTCCACCAGCTTCATCCTTGAGAGCCAAGAGTAAAGCCTCTTTGTGATAAGCGCTGCCTCTTATCCTCGGCTTGGGGCATGCATTAGCCAGATGACCCTTCTCATTATAGTTATAACAACAAAGACCATTAACCCCATTTTGAGCTGTACCCTGTTCAACCACTTGAGCCCTTTGTTGTTGTGGAGCACCCATGTTATTTCTTCCCATTGTATTAAACCCTTGACCACCGCCCATCTGACAAACATTACCACGATTCTGAACTTCAACACGTCCATTGTTAACAACAGCCTGATTCCTTGTGTTAGATGAGGTACGAATGCGATTGTTGGATTTGTTAGAGTATCGGCCGAAGGCTCTAGCAATCATGACAAATCCTTGTTGCAATGCATCGAAAGCTTCTGCATCTTCATTGGATTCACTGTAAAGTGCTTGATCATTGTTGTTGTTGTATGGAACCAATTGATTTTCTTGAGATTGTTTCTTTGATTGATCATATGGTGTGATTGTTGCAGTTGGTTGAGCAGTGGGTTGTGAGGGATTCGTGAGTACAGTTTGTGAGGTCAGGAATTGAGGATAGCCAACTTGAGCCCACAATGCTAATTGTTGATTTTTCGGAAGTGAAGGTGAAGCAGGTTGTCCACGGATAGCTCTTTCTCTGTCAACTTCTTTTTGGTGGGGCTTCAAATAGTCGTACAACAATCCGTATGAAGCATGATGAAGATTCTTAGCTTGCCGGATGAAAATGACATACTTTTCCCAATCAGGACCAAGACTACTCATGAACTTAGTGTTGACTGCAATTCTTGGCATGATGATGTTGTGTTTATCCAAGTCATTGATGATGTCTGAGAAGCGATGATGATATGACTCTAATGTCTCTCCGGGTTCAATCATGAAGTGTTCATAAGCCAAGTAGATTTTGGATTCCATGTCTTCTTGATTGAGTGCAGTGCCTTCCATGAGAAGATGAATATGTTCCCACATTGCTTTGGCAGTCTTTTGAGCATCAACACTTCGAAGGATTGGATTGGGTAATCCCAAAAGGATGTATTGCATTGCTAGCTCACCAGCTTTGAAATATAGAAGTTCATCAGCAGTGAGGTCAGAAAGAGTTGCAATGTTGGTGACATCATCTCTTGGTGGAGTAGCATTTGGATCTCCGGGTGTAATGACAGTAGGCATCTGAAATGGATCTTCCATGATTACCTTCTTTAAAAACTTTCCATGTGGCTTCTTTAGATCACAGAACCTAAAGAACCTTATCACCCATTGATCATAGTTTCCGGGAGTGAGAATTGGAGGTCTATCAAGTGATCCTGCCTCATGAATGGATTGTTGGCTACTTAAAGCTTCACACATCTTTGTAAACCAAGACGGTTCCTTCATAGTATTCCTGGATGGATGTTGATTGTAAACGTTTGTGTAAGGTTGTACTTGAAGACTAGGTGGTGGTTGAACCATTTGTGGTTGAATTGCTCCTTGTTGTAGATAATGTTGTTGATAAATTTGTTGTTGTTGATTGAATTGTTGATGTTGTGGACTAAGTTGTTGTTGTTGTTGTTGATTATACTTGTAAGGAAAGTAGTTAGAGTATGGAGGTTGAGACATGTTGAAAAACTTGTGTTGTAAAATGGATCTTTGTAGTCGAATGAAACGTTGTTGATGAAGTGTCCTTAGACGTAGAAACCAAGTTTAGGCAAAGTAATTCTTAGTCGTAAAAATACCAAACTTACGCATAAAAGCAATAGTTACGCGTAGGATTAGCTTACGCGTAAGAATTGAGAAACACTAAGATTAGGCGTAAACTGAAAGTTAGACGTAGAAAACTTATGCGTAGGATTAGCTTATGCGTAAGACAAGGCTTAGGCGTAAGAAAAATCTTAGGCGTAAAGAGTTCTACGTATAAGTTTGAGCTTATGCGTAAAATTAGGGTTTTGCCCAAAAATCCTTTACACTAATCTCAGCGTAAAAGATATCCAAAGTCGAAGTGTTTTCAGGCTTATCCAAGCAAGAAAACACTGAGTAAACCAAGAAAACTGAAGATCAAGCCACGGATTTCTTACGCGTAACTCTAGGGTTTTGTTACGCGTAAAACTTAACCAAAACGGATATTTTTCCCAAAGTGATTCTAAACCAGATTTTTGTAATGAAACAGCTTCAATATCACTAAAATAACACAAAAGTGTGAAACTTGATGATCCAAAGCTTAGAAACACCTTACGCGTAGAAATGAACACACGTATAAAACCAAGCTTAAAAACAATGAATTACACGTAAAGTTTGAAACTTTTTGCCAAAAACTGAAATTTTAACACCTAAAAACTTTGAAAGTACAAGAATTTGGGATTGTAAAGTGTAAAAAATGAGTTTTTAAGCGTGTAAAAGTTTGTAGACCGAGACTGACGCGTAAAACCAAAAAAACTTCAAAAATAAAAACCTTTTCACCCAACTATTTGGCGATTGATACCACTGTTAGGTCACTATGTTTGTAACACAAGCCTCAATATGTAAGAAAGAAAGATAAGATGATCGGTTGAACACTTAACCCAAAACACACGAATGATATTAGAAAGGTTACGCGTAGAGTATGAGATAAAATGAACAACCTACCCTCAAGTGAGGGTTTACAAGATTATTTATAGGGCAAGGAGCTAGGGCAACACTACTAGCATCCTTCCCTTCTTATGGGCTTGGGCCAAGGCTCATGGGCTTTCTACATAAGCCTTGGCATGATAACTAACATAAAAGCCATAATTAAGCTAACTATTACATATTAATTACTAACACTTGAATTCTAGTTTAGGAGTGATTCCAACAATTTGATTATGCACAAGTCGCATAAGTCAAAGTTTTCCTTTCACCCAGGGTCTGATAAGATGTATCATGACCTTAAGAAGCTATATTGGTGGCCAAATATAAAGGTTTATATCGCCACATATGTCAGTAAATGTTTAACATGTTCAAAGGTGAAAACTGAATACCAAAAGTCGTCTGGTCTACTCCAACAACCTGAAATTCCTCAGTGGAAATGGGAACGTATAACCATAGACTTCGTCACCAAACTTGCCAAGACATTAAGTGGTTACGACATGATTTTAGGTAATCGTTGATTGTCTCAAGAAATCTGCTCATTTGTTACCAATCAAAGAAACCTATAGTATGGATAAACTTGCCAGACTCAACATCAAAGAAATAGTCTCGAGGCATGGAGTCCCTGTCTCGATTATTTCATACAGAGATAGCCGATTCATGTCAAGGTTCTGGCAGTCACTTCAGAACACTTTTGGCTCACGTCTAGATATGAACACAACATATCAACCTGTAGGATCGTGAATATTATGTTATTTGATGATTCGGGTGGTCTAGGATGATGATAGTATATGAATGCCATGGTTAGAGAGATGAAGAGAGTAGAGAGGGAATTCTAGAGAGATAAACAAAAGTGTAGAATATTAGATTAGAACTTCCAACCCTCTACCTTGCAAGGTAGAGGGTATTTATAGGTTACAAACTAAACGACCTCCTGACGGCCTGTGGATCAGGTATATAGTGGGTAAAGACCCGTCCTTCCTCCACGGTGTTACACTACGCTAAAATAAACTAATAACTAACTAAGTAAACTACTAAATAACGTAAATAACGACACGTCTATGAGCTAACATATTCTAGACCACAATTGGGGTGACCGACACTTTAACATGGAATTTTATAATTCCTAACAATCTCCCCCTAAGGGAGGTCACCCCATGTTTTACATTTCGAATCCTAACATTCTATTTTGTCTTCTGTTCTGAGCTTGTAGACTTCAATTCTTCAATTTTGCAATCTTAGTGCTTAAGTAGTGCAACTTCAAAGTCCGAATGCTTTGTACTTTAAGTGGAGGCCTTTAACTGATCCACATCATTGATGATCTTCGAGCTTTCATTGAGATCATCAGTCACAGTAAATCTCTCTGGATCATCCATAGTTGTGTTGCCTTCATGTGATGTTGTGACTTTTGGACCGACATGCTCACACTTTTGGATCATGACATCTTTCCATCAGAGTAGCGAAAGCTTTACTGGTTCAAGATATTTGCAGCAGCGTAGCAGAAGCATAGTATAAAAATATCTGAGCCAGGTTCTGTAGATATGCACAAGTCATAATTTCTTCAATTAAGAGTGGATGCTGTGAGCATGCGGCTTTGGATTGACTCCTCAATTCTGATCAGCTGCAACCGTCCAAATGTACCTGCAAACAACAGTTAGCAATAAAACACACGAAAGCGTCTTTGATCACTTTCGTTTAATTGAGGTACACGGCCCACGGTTCCCCGTTGATCAGTACAAGTACTGCCTGTGATCAGGTAGGATTCCTAAGAATCTCCTTGACAGGGTTTCGCAGCTGTTCTAGCCGTTCTCAAACCGGAACGTCTCAAAGAAGACAACACGGAGTGAGTGAACCAGCAAATTGAGATTCACTGATTGATGAAAAATGATTTGAAAAACAATCGCGTATTGCTTAGAAGAAAGAGTTTTGCAATACGACGAAGGTTTTATAAGAAAGATCAATTTTCAATCAAAAATACCTTTTGTATTTGAAAAGAGTACACATTCGATGTACTAGATAAAAGAAGAGATTCCCACATCGAACGGTTTTTCCAAAAGTATTTTTTCAATCAGAGATACTTTTTGTGTTTGAAAACATAAGTACACATTCGACGTGCTATAGAAAAAAAGGTTGGCACATCGAACGGTTTTTCCAAAAGTATTCGTCAATTCAATTCCTGGACCAAGGGTGATTCAAGATTGAATCTCCCCATCGTTTCTATCCAGTTGTCACAAGCTTGATCTTACGAGAAGATCACACATGTCACCCACCAAGAGCTTGTATGATGTTGGCTCTAGAAGGATTTCCATCTTCATCGTGAATATTTTCATATCACTCGGATGTTCTGGCAATACCACAAGGATAATGCGTAGGACTCTTAATATATACTTACTTTCCACATTGTGTGAAACAGCAAGTCTTCATGAATTTTGTGTCCTAACGAGATATTGTGGATGATCTCGTGGCTCGAGACTCAATTGTGCATATTTGGTTCCTATGTCGGAGACTAGGGAGAGGGTCTCCTTCTTCAATATCAACAATCTCTAAGAGAAAGTCGATAGATTATGTCGGTTCCCTGTGAGAATGAAACAAGCCCTTTTAAGAGGAACTTGAGTAGCTTGGGAAGTTTAGTGCAGTGCGTCACTGGGTCCATGACGCCTTGTCTTCAATACCAGTGTTACCTTAGTAACCACCAGTAGCATATGTATTGAACCCGGTGTCTGCCCTAAGGTTGAATTATTGGAGGGCTATTTCTTTTCACCCTTTTTCACACTTATTTCTTTTTCATTCTTCAATCCCTTCAGTGCTTACTGAGACTTCATAACTAGAACCTTGTTGGGTATATTCCAGTACTAGCTCTGTCTCAGTCCGCACTCTTCCCATTTCTCATTTTTCTCCTTTTTTCAATATACCTAAGGACTCTACACTATCTAGTGGATTGTCCTTGGGTAGATCAGTCCGGTTCTGGCGGATCGTGGGAACTAATACCTAACCTCACCATCCTTATAACTCCATGCATAAAGTAAAATGGTCGGTCTTTTGGTACAGTTCATTCCTTCTTGAAACCAATTAAAAAATCAGTTGGAAAAACAATCAAGGTACTTGTGATACGAGATCAAAGCATTTTGTACCTTAATAGTTTTGATCATTTAGAAAACCTCCCCCTCAACATGTGCAAATTATTTAGAAATTGTTTAGCACAAGGAGGCAAGAGGACTTTGAAATATTTTCTTTGATCACAATTTTCATAGAAAAAGCCATTTGATTTTCTTGGTAAATTCTCCCCCTCAATATGTGCATAGGATATTTGAAATCATTTTATCACATAGAGGCAAGAGTTCTTTAGAAGCACATCCACGATTACATCCATGATCACAAAATCCATTAAGAAACCATTTAAAACTCAATCAAGGTACTTTATGTTAAAACATAAAAGCTTTTGTACCTCGATAGTTTATTTTCTTTTAAAATGCTCCCCCTCAATATGTGCTTCGTGATTCGAAAGGGTTTAGCACATATGAGAGAGCAGCCTGCACAATTGAATCAAAACAATCACCTTTTATCAAATTTATTGAGTTTATTTTCTTTTAAAATGCTCCCCCTCAATATGTGCTTCGTGATTCGAAAGGGTTTAGCACATATGAGAGAGCAGCCTGCACAATTGAATCAAAACAATCACCTTTTATCAAATTTCATTATTAAATCACAAATTCTCCCCCGATCAAAAATATCAAACCCTTTGAGATTTTGGATCCCAAGTGATTTAATAAGGTTTAGAAAAACATAGGAGAAAATGTGGCCAGGTTTAAATACTCATCTTGTTTTTGTATAGATGCTCCCCCTCAACATGTGCATTATGTATTAGAAATCGTTTGGCACATGGAGGCAGGAGTGCCTTTGAAGGACTAAAACCAATTCCATTAAAACAGATTTGAGATTTAAATCACGATTTCTCCCCTGATCAAAACTTTCAAACCAATTGAGATTTGTGATCCCAATTGATTAAAATCATTTAGAAAAGTTTGGGGAAAGACGTGGCAAGATTTAATTTTGAAAGATGACAGATAAGGACCATTTTAAGACATTAAAGATTGTTAGTGTCAGGTATGGTAGTTTTTAAGAGATCTTTTAAGTAAAACAAAACAATTTCACAATCAAACAAGAACAGAAAAAGTTTCATTTTGAAAGACCTTGATTCTAAAGAAAAAATCATACCATGACATAACATTAAATCTTTAGATCACCACTTATTTACGTACAAACGGACCTTTTGATGAAATATCGTTTGAAAATATTTAATTTGAAATCACTTAAGATTTGACAAAATAAGAGTCCGGTTGATTTCAAAACTTTGAATCCGATTAATTTTCAAAACAATATTTTTCCATTTTCAAAACAATATTTTTCAAAGTTTTAGAAAAATGGTATCATTCACTACTTGTCCTGCACAAAGATACATTAGGTGGTTGAGAAGCTTCCGTTTTTGTTGCTGTAGGGTTTGGAAGAAAAACCATCTGCTGATGCAGTGAGACTTCTTCTTACGTTGCATTTTGAATGTCAACTGAGGTCAAATTAAGCTCCGTTTCTTCAATCACTTAGAAGAAAACCATCTGCTGATGCAGTGAGACCTCTAACGTTGCATTTTTGCCAACTCTCCATAGAAATCCAATTAAGCTCCGTTTCTTCATTTGTCAACCCAAGATATAGTTACCCTTTCCTTTCGGCATCCAGACATCTTCATTTGTGGGATCCGGATCGGGAACATTCTTATAACCAATATACCTGCATACGTTAGTGAACACACATACAGATATATGGTGGTCGACATCACCCATAACAGCAATCGACTAAATGAAGTCAATTCAACATAACAATCAGATCATATAAGGCATGGGGTTTATGTGTTAATCAAACTCTAATCATCTAAACCTACAATCATATCCTAAATTCCTAGTCCTTCGACACAGGCAAATATCATTTTTAATTAAGCACTTAGGATAATTAAGAAAGCTCGTTAGATGATATAGATTTGAAAACATTCTCCCCCTCAATCAATGACTTATTTTCTGAAAATATTAAAAGCGCTGAAGTCATTGATTGAGTTTTTAATTTTAAAAAAAGAACTCTGAATCTGATTGATTTACAAGCAACTCAATTACCACCATTTTGTTAAAACAACAAATATTTTTCTGAAGAATTTTAGACGGAAAAACATTTGTGTAGGAACAGCAGTCCTTCGACATACTTTCCTCATTTAGATTTTAGGATAAGTGCACGAAATATTTGAAAAATTGTTTAGCGCAACACTTTCCTTTCTTGAAGAACGGGTTGCTATTTGAAATAATAGCAAACCATGGTTTAAGCGCGGGTCACAGTCTGAAGTAACTGTAAGCCATTTGATTTGTGACATGTTTTGAAAAAGAATATTTACACCTCCTGCTCGAACTTCATCTATGGTCCCGTGCCATTATTGAATGACATTTCTAAGACCGTAGATGTTATCAATACCAGAAGACATGTCTTGGAAAACATATTTTTGGGATTTTTGAAATTTTCTGATTTTTATGGGTTTTTGAAGGTTTTATATTTTTCTATTTTCTTTTGTTGGTTTTATATTTTTGTATTTTGTTTTTCCGGATAAATATATACAAAGATAGAATAGATGATATAGTTTAAGAAGATGATGATACGAGTACCGAGATAAGGATATCGAGCAGCCCCGTTGTAGAAGATAGAAGTCATCATCCCTAAAACTTTCACCACCAAAGCTTCCGAGGCTCTTGCATTGAAGAAATAAATTGAACCATCTGAAAGTGAGACTTTGGCAGCTTCCCCCCAAACCGAAAATCCTTTGGATGAGCAGATTCGAAGCTCTATTTCAAGCTTTCCTTAGCCAGGTGCACAGAGAAGCACACCATTATCATAAATCCCGCTACTCCTTTTAAGACCGATAATCGAGATTCTCCATTCGGGGTTATATCATCCAATAGAACACCAGCAACGTTTCATCCCACACTTAAATAATCTTCTCAAATTTCTTTTCCACTGAGGTCTGAAGCAATCCATTCCAAAAAAGGTGTCAAGAGAACAATTCCCCCAAGTAGTTGAATTGAAGCAGTCAGTTTCTTTGTATAATGCTCAAGAACTCTCCCGAACACACATCATGAGGGGAATGAAAACACCTTCCCATGTTCACATTTTTCTTCCTGGATGATCGTGTATGAAGCTCAAGAACCAGAAGTACACCAATACCCAAGAGCTCTCCCGAATACACATCATGAGGGGAATGAAAACACCTCCCCATGTTCACATTTTTCTTCCCTGATGATCGTGTATGAAGCTCAAGTATCCGAAGTATACCACTACACAAGGAAGGAATAACTGATAACATTGAAGAAGCAGGCCAGGTCACTGATTATCTCTGCGGATGACAATCTCTGCGGATGTCAACTCCGGAATAAGTGATTATATCTCTGAATCACTGATTAAGCCCTCAAGTGAAAACAGCTGAGCGCCCCCATTGTACACAATTCTCTCTCCCCTGATGATAGTGATTCCATCGAAATCACCACACACTTGTGTACCTCTTTTATCTTCATAAACTTTCTCTAACCTCTCTTCCCTTACATAGTTGGAATAAACACTAAACGCCATGAGTCAAACATTGAGTTTCTCTGCGGTAATGACATTTGTCTTCCTGGGATATCTTCAATCACTTAGAAGTATTAAGTTCATCAAGTTTACTCGCCATGAGTCAAACTTTGAGTTTCTCTGCGGTAATAACATTTGTCTTCCCGGGATATCTTCAATCACTTAGAAGAATTAAGTTCATCAAGTTTACTCGCGTTTAGATGCTTGTCTCCTTCCCCCTTGCTGGTTTTGACACTTCAGAGTCATCAAATCATTATAAGCCCGTATACTAGAAATTTGTTGAGAAGAACACTTGAACTCTTGTGAGAATCAACTTGCTGAAGACTCTCTCTGACTATTTTTATCAACCCTTATGTAGACAATTTGAAGTGACCACTGAAGAAGAAAAACCTGATATACCATACTTGAAACTGAAGTCAACTTCCCCACATTTGTATCTTAATCTTGCACCTAATGATGGAAGAACGGTGTAGAGAATCAATGCTTCAAGCAAATCTCTAAGTACTCACTACCCAAACAAAGTATGAGACATTAACACCTCTTGCGATTATCCACACCGTTATATGCGTGTGACACTGAGTAAAACAAAGTAACTCCTAATAGTGATAGTTAACCAGGTCTTCAACCATCCACCTCGACTGCTGGTAACTAGATAAACCAAGTCTTCAACTCAAATTCTTAAGCCCAAGCAAGTTATCAAATAAGAACACGCCTTTGTGAAAGTCAACTTCAATCTCAAATAAGTGATAAATGATTAGCTCTGAAGTAATCAACTTGTGTCAAATGTCCAATACATGAAATAGTCAATAACAACGTCTCGAGGAGTCACTGCTAAAGAATATGAGCAAGTCTAGTTGGGGATTGAATCTGAATTATAACTCTCTCCCAATTAGTGCTCTCCCCTAAACCGACAATCTATTTGATAAATGCCCAGATTAAGAAGTCTTTAGATCGTTAAATGCAACTCGTCTTTAGTCTTCTAACATGTAGCAGAAAATGTAGAACAGACTGTAGACTCGACCTTCTTCAAGATTGTGCAGTTGGGGAATAGATAGTTAACATCTTCAACTCACACCAAAAAGCATCCCACCAAAAAGCATCCCAATTAACTTACATCTTGCAAATCCCCTTAACTAGAATCCCTCCCAATCAAACAAGAACAGAAAGATGTTCATCAAGGAAATCAGCAATCAGGCCGCAACGAACACACAAGATGGTAACACCAAACTACCAATCACATCAAACAAGAACAGAGAGATTGTTCGGAATCATCATGTTGATGTATACGTGAAGCATTAACCGGAAGCACTTTGTCGATAAACTCATCAATCCGAGTGAAGATGTCAACCAACGGCTCTTAGAAGAGAAAAACTCCATGTAAAAATGACCCTATAAGAAGAAGTTCGGTTCTTACATGAGTTTAGAGCCGTATGACCATTTAAATTCTCAAATATCAATCAACAATGCAAAAAATTCACACTTCTTCTCCCCCTCAAGAATTGCATACGGAGATGCCATTCTTGACTAAATAAGTGAAATCATTCAAAAGTATTCTGTTCACACTTCTCCCTCGCAAAATTAGCACATGATGTCGCCATCGTCATTATAGTTGAGCAAGTGGAATAAGAAAACAATCAATGGTAGCTCGGTTCACTTGATGACTGAAGCGCATGGAAAAAGTATGAAGCATGTTGATGAGAATGGTCATTAATAAGAACATTTCTCTTCTTCAAAAGATAAAGCGCACTGACACGTACACTTTTCTTTTCTTTGAGGAACGAGGCTTGAACTGTTGTGTTCAAACGTCATAAGAAGATTTCTCTTCTTCGGAAGATAAAGCGCACTGAAACGTACACTTTTCTTTTTTTTAGAGTACGAGGCATGAACTGTTGTGTTCATATGTCATAAGAAGATTTCTCTTCTTTCGAAGATAATGCGCACTGAAACGTACACATTTCTTTTCTTTAGAGTACGAGGCATGAACTGATGTGTTCATACGTCATAAGAAGATTTCTCTTCTTCATAAGATAAAGCGCACTGAAACGTACACTTTTCTTTTCTTTAGAGTACGAGGCATGAACTGATGTGTTCATACGTCATAAGAAGATTTCTCTTCTTCATAAGATAAAGCGCACTGAAACGTACACTTTTCTTTTCTTTAGAGTACGAGGCATGAACTGATGTGTTCATACGTCATAAATCTCTCTCTTTTCGTCTACTCTTGGCAAACTTATAATCAACCCCATTATCATTCAGTAGGCTCTTTGTCGTGACAGCTGATGGAGATAACCCAATATGATGAATTTGACCCTGAAGTAAACTAACCCGAACTCGTGACTTAAACTTGTACATATGTAACAAAGAGCGGTGCCGATTTCCATTAGCATCTCTAAGTACTCTCTAAGTACTCTATACTCTTCACCCAACCAACCATCAAGTAATAGACGTACTTTACCTCTTGAAAATCCACAATTGAATGTGACACTGAGCACTACAACGTAACTCCTTAAAGTGATAGTTATTTTGAGATGATAAGAGCCCAATTCCCCCAAGTGGTAAAAAGAAAAGGTAAAAGTCACCCAACAATAACTAGATTTCCAAGTCTTCATTTTTGAAAATAAGCTTTAACAAGGATCATGAAGAATCTTCATCCAACCATCCCCGATACCTTCAGATACTAAGTACACTCGCCCGTGATATTTTACTTCAACCTCAAATAAATAATACTGAATTAACGCCGTTGTCACATTTTCTGGTTAAAAGCTCAACTCTAGCCTCCTTTTACATTTTAAGTGAATTCTGATAATGGTTTCATCCCGACCATGGTTAAAAGCACATAACCCCGTAAAATCATATAGTAACCAAACTGCCATGACGTATATCCAAACACACATCCAATTCATGAAGTACACCCTTTTATCCCTTCTTCGAAGTAGAAACCGTAGCACCAGCATCAGATAAGATCCCGAAATACACTTTCCTTTCTCCAGGATGGTTCCATCATTACGGGATTTTACAATTCTATGGTTTAAACCGAGAAATAGATTCTTTCGCGGGATTTTACAAAACCAAGAATAAACCGTAAGATAGATCCGGGAATGCACTTTACTAATACCAGGATGTTTCCATTGTCACGGGATTTTACAAGTCTATGATTTAAACCGAGAAATAGATTCTTTCGTGGGATTTTACAAAATCAAGACAAAACCGTAAACAATGTCAGCTTGAATGTGTTATGACAACTTTGGTTTTGGTGAATATTTGTTTTAGGGGAACATGCAGCGGTTCATCAGTGGTTCATAATCCAACATCAACAACATCATTAACCATCCAATAAACAGTTTGGTAAACACATCATTCACGCATTCTGTCGGCTGTTGCTGTAAACCCGATATGTAAAACTTGATCATGAAGTGAAATTCCCCAGATTTGTTACTTAAACTTGTACTAATTCTAGTGAAGAAGAAACGGTGTACCCAATGTACAAAACCTCTTGACATTCTCAACTGAGTGAGACACCGAAGTGATAGTTACGTTGTGGGTTAAATGAGAAAGAATCTCAACCGTAATTAAATAGCCAAGTCTTTATCACCCTCAATAAGCGCCCAAACAAGTTATCTTCGCGGAAGGGTAGAGAGAAAGAAGATGAAACAAGTAAATGCGCCCGGAAAACCTCACTTCAAAGCCAAATAAGAAATACCGTACAAACAACCCCGTAGTCAACAAAGTTCCACCATCAATTGAAGCCGTGACATTAATCATCGTGAGAATGTATAAACCAAAGTATCAAACCGTATAACTCAATGAATCTCATCATCACACCAAATCACATCAAGACTCATTATCAACTCTCATCGATTCTCAACACGTATCTTCAAATTCGCACGATTAAATTACAACTCTCGAAAAGTATTGAAACTTGTGTATCCAAAATTTTATTAGTGATAACAAAATTTGAGTAACCCAAATTTATATTACCACTAATGTATTGTACCATATAACCACACGAGCCCATACGAGTACATATAATCACTCTTAGGCCCAATCCCACTTCAAGTTTTGTAAATGTGTACCCCAATATCCAAATCCAAGCAGTCATACCCATTACTTTAAACATGGCACATTTCAAAAGTTTTCCAAAACGTTCAGCCATCAAAAAGAATAACACTCGATTCAAATTTCATACCCCGAGCCCACAAAGAGACCAAAACGAGGCCCAGAATACGGTCAGCCCAAAACAAGATAAATCCGATCCAAAGTCCAACTCATACCCTAATTTTCGGATGTATAAGAGAACACTCACATCTCACACTTACCCTAATATTTCTCTCATTAGTCCGCCTCTCTCAACTCACCCCAAACCCTAATCTCAATATCAGATTCTTTGCCTCTCTTTACTTGCGCATCAAAACGCCCATGGAAGAATCAAAGCCAATATCTTCCTTGTATACTACTCGACTTCGCCACAGAGATGGCTTGAGGTCATAAGACGGTAATGATATCAAACCAATATTCAAGGAAGGTTTTTGTTTAAATTTCTGTTTGAAATAAACATCTTATAACGAGTTAAGAGGAAGGATGTAACATTGTTGTTATAATCCTTCTCTTATGTTCGAATAGAAATGAAGTTCAAAAACAAAAATAGATCGGTTATTAGAGTCATATAACGAAATAGAGTCAGTTTCTAACAACCATTGTTAGACAACATGCTTTAAATTTTCGGATATCAATAAAACCCTTTTGATCAATGATGTAATATTTTGTGGTGGTATGTATCTGAAAAGGTCTTACAAATCATTAACCCACGATAAATAGAAACTGAGATCATTAAACTTTTGTTCTCAAGAAATGGATCAATGATAGATGGTTAAACGTTCGAGATTGATGAGCTTTGACAAGGCATGATTCATTAGTAATTACGAGCAACCCACCTGAGATCTTGCACTTTGCTTTTAATTTTCGAGTTGTTTTGGATCTGTGATGATGTACTTTTCATGAATTGAACCATTTATGGTTTAGATGTTTGAATGCCACGAAATAAAGACAGTTGAGATCTTGTTTAGAGTCGAGTCTTGGTCTACGTTGTTTGAAATGGGATTGAAGTTAGGATTGTTAAGTGCTTGATGATTGATTCGGATTCGATTTCAATGCAAACAGTAGTTGAAGCTTGGGTCTTTGTTGCTTGTATTTCCCATTCTTTATCGTGTTCATGAGTAAAACTGATGGTGAATATTAGAAATTAAAGTCCAATGAATCTGGGTATATCTGTATGAGTCTTGTTATGTTTTGATGAGTATTTAGGGTCTTGTGGTCAGCAACTCGCATGAGCAGATTTTACTTCTTAGACAAGCTTCATCAAACCCTTAGTCAAAACACAACCCGCATCATATATTTTCATCACAAGTCGCATACCCATGTTTAGTTGAGACAACTCGCATAGCATATCAGCCAGACCACAACTCGCATCATTATTGTAAGCACTACTCGCATGCTCCTTTACAGGTTACCAACTCGCATCATACAACTTGCATTACTCACTCGCATCTCTCCCAACTCGCTTGACCCAACTCGCAACAGCAGCAACTCGCTCAAAAGAAAGTGCAATTAAACCATATGCGAGTTAAGTAACTCGCATTGACTGGACCAGAAACCCAACTCGCATCTTTCTCAACTCGCATAGTATATTCAATGAATCTGGACACGGTGGCAGCTCGCATAATACACATTGAATCTGGATAGTTTGTAAACACAAACCGCATAGTAGCATAATCATACCAACTCGCATCATACCAACTCGCAACAGATCAACTCGCATCAGATCAACACTGAATCAGGACAGTTTATAAAGACAAAACTGACAACTCGCGTGTATGAAAACCAGTCAACTCGCATTTTAGAACATTGACACGAGCAGATTCAAAACATGACGACCAAAAACAGATTACTCAGTACATAACAAAACAGTTTTAACAACTCATGAAACTGGATTCAAATGACAACAAGATATCAAAACTGCATAACCATCATCAAGAGAAATAATCAAAAACCCTTCGTATCAGCCACATCCACATACACATAAACCGTATATAAAAAAAAACATGTAAAACCATACGAATCACCAAGAACAACAAAAAACCTGGCTCTGATGCCAATTGTAGGATCGTGAATATTATGTTATTTGATGATTCGGTTGGTCTAGGATGATGATAGTATATGAATGCCATGGTTAAAGAGATGAAGAGAGTAGAGAGGGAATTCTAGAGAGATAAACAAAAGTTTAGAATATTAGATTAGAACTTCCAACCCTCTACCTTGCAAGGTAGAGGGTATTTATTTATAGGTTATAAACTAAACGACCTCCTGACGGCCTGTGGATCAGGTATACAGAGGGTAAAGACCGGTCCTTCCTCCACGGTGTTACACTACGCTAAACTAAACTAATAACTAACTAAGTAAACTACTAAATAACATAAATAACGACACGTCTATGAGCTAACATATGCTAAACCACAGTTGGGGTGACCGACACTTTAACATGGAATTTTCTAATTCTTAACACACCCTCAAACCGATGGTCAAAGCGAAAGGATGATTCAAATAATAGAAGAGATGCTGAGATCATGTGTGATTGACTTTGGTAATGGCTGGGATAACCATTTGCCATTAATCGAATTCTACTACAACAACAGTTATGACACCAATATAAGGTTGCACCATATGAGGCACTTTACGGTCAAAAGTGTCGATCGCCTGTCTACTGGGCTGAGGTTGGAGATGTCTAACTCACAGGTCCAGAGAGCATTCATGAGACCACCGAGAAGATTGTTCATATTAGAAACAGACTACAAGCCGCTAGAGATCGTCAGAAGAGCTACGCTGATATGAGGCGTAAGCCGGTAGAGTTTCAAGTTGGAGACATGGTCATGTTGAAAGTCTTGCCTTGGAAAGGCGTGATCCGATTTAGAAAACGAGAGAAGTTAAACCCTAGGTATATTGGGTCATTCAAGATTCTAGCTAGAGTTAGCTTAGTGGCATATAGACGCGAACTTCCCGCCGAGCTCAACAGTGTACACAACACATTTCACGTTTCTAACCAAAAGAAGTGTCTATCAAATGAGTCACTAGTCATTCCTTTAGAGGAGATTCAGCTCGACGACAAACTGAATTTTATTGAAGAACCATTAGAGATCATGGATCGAAATATTAAACGTTTGAAGCAGAGTCAAATTCCCATCATCAAGGTTCGCTGGAATTCTCGAAGAGGTCTCGAGTTTACTTGGGAACGAGAGGACCAAATTCGCCAAAAATACCCACACCTCTTCAATGACACCACTCCGACAAACAACTCAAACTGAATCGTGGGACGCGATTTCTTTAACGGGGGTAGACCATAATGCTTGATTTTTACATATAGACACAAGTACATAAACTTTGCTATTTGCCTAAATAACCACATTAGCCGCTAAGTCCCCAAGTATATCATGAAAAATTAGTTACTTGTGAGCGCGAATGTCTTGAATAGATCTATTGGGTTGACAGCCCCATCCGGTTTGATAGCGCCAACTTGACCAGAGGCACCGGTCAAACGGGCGCATAACATTTGAGCGCTTACTAAGTGTTTGGCTAGACACTTATTGGGGCATTATTTATTTATTTACTTGTGCTATTATGCATACATGTCATGTCAAGTATTCGAGGTCATGAGCTTAGTGCAATAGTGTAACTTTCCATTTGAAGATGTATTGCTAAACTATCATACGCTAAAATTTTGTGGTCCACACTTATTATTATCTTTTACTTAAACCTATAAACTCACCAACATATTTGTTGAAACTTTAGCTTGTATTTCTCAGGTTGTTGATCATATTATCCCCGTAGACCATGGAGCATCATCGAGTTACATGCATAGCATGCCATCAAGAAGTGTTTTTACACAACCATGATTTTCAATTTAATGTTAAGCTATTTCATATTTGGGACTATGTAAACTTATGATTTATTAATGTTGAACTTGTTTTGATTTAATCAAATGTATCTTTAAAACAACTCATGTAGGTTGTTCGACATAACTGTAACTTTGTTCCATGAACGTCACGCCCCAGTCACTATTCCACTGTGACCCATTTTGGAGGTGTGAGACCAGCCCAACAACAATCCGCTAACGCCCAAACTCACAACACTGTGACCTACTCTTCACAACGCGTACATGGACCACCTCACTCTCACCCCATGGTCATTAGGTCTCAATACGACATTGTTAAACCCGTCGATCATTTGTCCTTACGTACGTCTTCCATTTCCCCCATCCCTAAATCTCATTCTCTCACTCTAAAAGATCCTCAATGGCGTAATGCTATGTATGATGAGTATAACGTGTTAGTTAAAAATTGTACTCGGGTTCTTGTACCAAGACCATCATGTGTTAATATTGTTCGTTCTATATTGTTATTTAAGTATAAGTTTTATGTTCAAGGGACTCTGAGCCACTATAAGGCTCTTTTTGTTGCTAATGGCAGTAGTCAGCAACTTGTCATTGATTTTGATGAGATATTTAGCCCTGTTGTCAAACCGGCTACCATTCGCACAGTCCTTAGCCTTGCGGTATCTCGAAAATGGCCGGTTCACCAGCTTGACGTTAAGAATGCTATTCTTAATGGGATTTATCTAAGACTATATACATGCATCAACCTCCTGGTTTTTTTGATTCTCGGTATCCTGATAACTTCAAATAGTCCTGAATATTAAGTGTCAATTTCCCCTAATAATGCTTGTAATTTATATCATTTATATGGATTTACGCTTGTTTTCCATTGTTTTCCACTTTCAGGTAAATTACGAGCATTGTAGCTAAAGAGACGCGGAATTGGAGAAATATCAAAAGATTTATCATAGTATGCTGACTTTGAAGAAGTTACGGCGTAACTCTTCTCTCACATTACGCCGTAACTAAAGCGTGACTCAGAAAACCAACTCATCAGAAGGTTACGGCGTAACTCTCCCCAAAAGCTACGACGTAACTATATTAGGACAAATGAGGTTCCACACCGTTGATAACTACGCCGTAACTATTTCATCAACTACGGCGTAACCAATAAATATAGAAGATACGGCGTAACCACTCATAAGGTTACGCCGTAACTAGCAGATCTAGCGCAAATTATGATGTAATTGAAGATTACGGCGTAACTCTTATATTAGTTACGTCGTAACCCAGATCTGGCCTATAAATACCCTACGATTTCCAGCATTTCAAAGCAACCCCTTCCACACACCACAACAAAAGAACGTGGGAAGAAGCCAAAGGCAGGTCTAGAGGAGCATACAGAGCTGTCTCCAAGGGAGAAATCACTCCCCTACGATAAGCATTAGCATTTGATATTTTCTTTACTTTCGATTCATGTATTTCGTAACTTTGAATATTGAATTGATTTGTGTGGTTAATATGAGCGGCTAAGCACCTCTTGGTGCTGGCCTAGTTATGATTCCTTAATTGTTTTGTTTGCGTTTATATTACTTCCGTATAATTATTTCTAAGTGTATGCATGCATAGTTTATTGGTAGCTACCCTTGTTTCGGTAGTTTTGAATGACGGTAGAGGCTAGTTGCTTAGGAGATATGACCAACTGACCCTAAGTGAGTAGACTGAGACGGGAAGGGTAAGATATGACCAACTGACGACCCTTTCTACTTGTGCAATTTGACCAACTGATCACTTACCGTTTGGATGAACTTAAGAATTAGGGGGTGAGTGTTTAAGTTGCTAACGCCCGGGCACTCACTATTATAAATCTAGCATGTAGCGGTACTTAATGACTTGGCTTAGGGGACCAGGAACAACATGAATTATGAGGGGACACCTGACTTCTCATGTGGTGGCATCTTTGCTGATAGGTTAGGGCGAATTGACCAAATGATGTCCTCTCGACTTTGACCCCACCTGAAGTAATTGGAAGTAAATAGACGTAGACATTACTAGCTAGGAGGAATAACTAGGTTAGCACCACCCTCCTCTATTGATTAATCCTTTGCCTTTTATTTACTTTTATCTGCTTTATTAGTTAATTATTTCCTTATCATAATCATATTAAAAACTGTGACACCTAGACTTAGTAATAATCCAACACACATAGCTCTTGGGACGACCTCGGTTTTACCGAATACCACACTACACACGACCGGGTACACTTCCTGTTAGTGCATTAGGGTAGACCATAGGTATAACGAGACTTTATAAATATTAAAACCTGGTCAGTAAAACCTGCATCAAGTTTTTGGCGCCGTTGCCTGGGAGTTATATTAGGATTTTTATTAAGTCTTTAGTTTTGTTCTGATACTATGTCTCTCACTATGAATGATTATCTCACCACCTCTAAAAAGTAAACAGGGAATCACCATTCCGGCTCTTGAAGAAAATGTAAAATTTAAATTATGGGGACTATGTCTTGAAGAACTGAAAAGATGTTACTTTTATGGAACCAAAGTGAAGAAGCACACGAACACATCGCAAAAGTATGTGAGATCGCCGATTTATTCCACGTGCCTGGGGTCTCCAGAGATCATGTTATGATGAGGGCATTTCCTTTTACCCTAAAAGGAAGAGCTAGAGATTGGTTAAAGAAACTACCATCTGGATCTATCACAACGTGGAGTGCATTTAAGAAGGCCTTTCTTAAGGAATATCGAACTCCTGCAAAAATCCTCCAGCAAGTTGATGAAATTAGGAGGTTTAGCCAATTCAATGATGAACCACTGTTTACAGCTTGGGAAAGATTCAATGAAGCCATCCTCAAGTGCCCCGAGCATAAACTCAACAAGCACGAGCAACTGCAAATATTTTATAACGGGTTAAACATAAAAACTCGGCAATTATTGGACTCAAAAGAACCTATCCCGTTAATGACTGGTGATAAAGGATGGACAAGAGTAGAAGAAGTAGCTCTCCACTCGTCATCTTGGAATGAATATTGGAATGAAGACCCTATCGAGCTACAATCAGTAATAAAGAATCTGGAGGAATTTGAAGTTGGTATGCAATCCCTTACTGAAGAAGTCAAAATGGTTAAAAACAAGTTCGATAAACCCATTGATGGGAGAGTAACGGATCTCGAAAAGGCTGTGAAAAAACTTGTCAAGGAATCCAGCAGAAAACAAGAAGAAAGCAAAAAATTGGTATGGATTATCAAGCGAGATTACGATCATGTGCTGAGAACACAAGCAGCTGCTATAAGAAGACTTGAAAATCAAGTCGGAAAGCTCGCAGAATCTATCAGAATGAGAGATGAAGGAGAACTACCTAGCACAACTGAACCAAATCCTCGAGATCTAGCACATGCTATTACAACAAGAAGTTGATTAAACTATAAGGAACCAGCCTACCCTTCAAACTCGAATGATCTGACTGAAGAAACACCTCAAGACAACAACAAAGAAATCGAGGGGGCTCAACCAACTGTAGAGAAAGTCCGTCCCTACATTCCTCCAATACCATTTTCGCGAAGAATTAAGAAGGAACAAGAACGAATGTTATTTCAGAAATTCATGGAAAAGTTACAACAACTCAGCATTAATATTCCTCTCGTTGAAGCTCTTGAGCAAATGCCAAAATATGCTAAATTCATGAAGGATCTCCTAACCCATAGAAGAATTTCTGATAGGACGCAGATAACTTTAAATCAAAGGTGCTATGTTGCCCTTCTAAAAGATATGCCTCTTAAAGAAGAAGATCCAGGGAGTTTCACCTTACCTTGCACAATCGGGGGAATTATGTTCGACAAGGCCCTTGCCGATCTTGGGGAAAGCATAAGTCTTATGCCATTCTCTCTCTATTCGCGGCTGGAATTGGGGGACCTGAAACCAACTAGAATGTGTATTGAGCTAGCTAATAAAACAACTCAATATCCTAAAGGAATCGCTGAAAATGTTCTTGTTAAGATCTATAATTTTGTCTTCTCGGTTGACTTCGTAGTCCTTGACATGGAAGAGGATGGTATCCCAATTTTTCTTAGAAGACCCTTTCTTGCCACAGCACACGCTATGATTGATGTTTTTAACAAGAAGATTTCGTTAGAGATTGGTAATAACAAGGTTACCTTCGATCTTGAAAAATCAATGAGATATGCATCTTTCACTGACGACAACCTTGACGATCTCGACCTTATCGAAGCTAACGCTCAGAAACATGCCCAGGAATGCTTTCTGCCTGACCCTTTGAAATCATTGAAATTCAAAGATAATGATGGGATATCTAGCGATGGAGAAAGCGAAACGGAAGAACTAGCTGTGAACAATCAAACGCTATGTTCAGCAAATACCCCGGAAGAAGCTGATACTACCCCCAAACTTAAGGAGCTCCTTCCGCATTTAGAATATGCATTCATTGATGGGGATCGTAATTTTCCTGTTGTGATTTCTTCTTTGTTATCTGACGAAGAAAAGGAGTCGCTATTGACGAAGACAAGGGGCAATTGCGTGGAAAGTCTCTGACATAAAAGGGATAAACCCTTCATACTGCTCTCACAAGATACTAATGGAAGATGATTTCAAACAAGTAGTACAACCACAGAGGAGAATAAACCCAAAAGTCCAAGACGTGGTAAAAGACGAAATCATTAAACTTCTGGATGCAGGTCTAATTTACGCTATTTCCGATAGTCCTTGGGTTAGTCCTATTCATGTTGTGCCAAAGAAAGGAGGAATGACAGTAGTCACTAATGAAGATAACGAGCTAATACCTACTAGGACGGTCACTCGCTGGAGGGTGTGCATCGATTACAGGAAAGTAAATGACGCAACACGAAAGGATCACTTCCCCTTCCATTTATCGATCAAATGCTTGAAAGACTATCTGGACATGAGTATTATTGTTTTCTTGATGGATTTTCGGGATACTTTCAAATTCCGATCGCCCATGAGGATCAAGAAAAAACTACTTTCACCTGCCCTTACGGAACTTTCGCCTACCGAAGGATGCCTTTCGGACTATGCAACGCTCCCGCCACATTCCAACGGTGCATGACTGCTATATTCTCAGATATATGTCAAGATTTTATGGAAGTCTTCATGGACGACTTCTCGGTTTTCGGTAACTCTTTTTCATCTTGTCTTAATAATTTATCTAAAATGCTTGCCAGATGTGAAGAAACCAACCTTGTCCTTACCTGGGAGAAATGTCATTTTATGGTAAGAGAAGGAATTGTTTTTGGGGCATAAGATTTCCCAAACAGGGATCGAAGTTGATAAAGCTAAGGTTGACGTTATTTATCGACTTCCTCATCCAACCAATCTGAAAGGAATTAGGAGTTTTCTTGGGCACGTTGGATTTTATAGAAGATTTATAAAATATTTTTCCAAAACTGCCAAACCTATGACCCAACTCCTCATGAAAGATGCAAAATTGATTTTAATGATGATTGCAAAAAAGCTTTTGATATTTTAAAAGAAAAGTTGACTACCCCTGTTATTATTGCTCCTGATTGGGGCAACGATTTTGAACTTATGTGCGATGCTAGTGATTATGCTGTAGGGGCTGTTTTAGGACAGAGAGTGGATAAAAAATTTAAACCCATTTATTACGCTAGTAAAACCCTAAATGAAGCACAAGAGCATTACACAGCCATTGAAAAGGAACCCTGGTTGTGGTTTATGCCTTTGATAAGTTCAAATCTTATTTGTAATGTCAAAAACTGTTGTCTACACTGACCATTCTGCTTTGAAGTACTTATTCAATAAACAGGATGCCAAGCCAAGATTGATAAGATGGGTGCTGCTACTACAAGAATTTAAAATTGAGATCAAGGATAAGAAAGGGGCAGAAAACTTAGCTGCTGATCACCTCTCGCGATTAGAAAACCCTACGCTTGAAGAACTTGACAAAGAAACTATTCGGGACTCCTTCCCCGATGAGCATCTCATGGCAGTAAGAATTAAAGATTCCAGTTCCGAACCATGGTACGCAGATTTCACTAATTACCTCTCGGCCAGAGTACTGCCGAGCAACAAACTTATGATCAAAAGAAAAAGTTCTTCTCGGATCTTTAATATTACTTCTGGGATGATCCTTTCCTTTTTAAATCATGCCCAGATGGTATTATTCGGAGATGTGTATTTGGAAATGAGCAAAAACATATTCTGGAACATTGTCACAACGGACCTGCGGGAGGACACTACGTGGCCGATAATACTGCTCGGAAGGTTTATGAGGCCGGATTCTATTGGCCTAGCATTTTCAAATATGCCGCAAAACATGTGAGGGACTGTGACGCTTGTCAGAGGGCAGGAAACATCTCTTCTCGAAATCAGATGCCACTCAACAACATTATGGTATGTGAGGTTTTTGATGTTTGGGGAATCGATTTTATGGGACCTTTCACCCCATCAAAGAATAAAAGTTATATCCTTGTAGCTGTCGATTACGTTTTAAAGTGGGTCGAAGCTGAAGCTCTGCAAACATGTGATGCTAGAAGTGTCATTCGCTTTTTGAAAAGATTATTCTCCAGGTTTGGGATCCCTAAGACCATCATAAGTGATCGAGGGACGCACTTTTGTAATGCTATTATGGAAAAAGTCCTGAACAGGTATGGGGTACTCCATCGAATGTCTACACCTTATCACCCACAAACTAATGGGCAAACTGAAAACACCAATAGGGAACTCAAGCAAATTTTAGAAAAGTCTGTCAGCAGTAACATAAAAGATTGGTCAGACAAACTCGACGAAGCTTTGTGGGCATTCAGAACAGCTTTCAAAACTCCTATTGGAAGCACCCCTTTTAAGATTGTTTATGGAAAAGCATGTCATCTTCCCGTAGAATTGGAACATAAAGCATATTGGGCTCTCAAGAATGCTAATTTAGAGGCTGATGTGATCAAGGAACACCGATTTTCCCAAATAAATTGTTTAGCTGAATTACGAGACGAAGCATACGATCATGCCAAATCATACAAAGACAGGACCAAAAGATGGCACGATAAGCGAATTAAGGATAAAAAATTTGAAGTCGGACAGGAGGTTCTCGTTTTTAACTCAAGACTCAAATTATTCCCTGGAAAAATGAGATCTCGTTGGGTTGGCCCCTACACAGTAAGTAAGGTGTTCCCCTATGGGACTATTGAGGTTCATAACAAGGAAGGAGTATATTTCAAGGTAAATGGACACCGTGCAAAAATTTATTATAGGCAAGATGTTAGCAAGCTTTCGGGAGATGAATTCTTCGCACCTGCATAAAGCCCCGCGGCTCTGAGTCTAACTTAAAGACTCATAAATAAAGAAAAGTTCTCTTTCGGGAGACAACCCAAATTATCCCTTTCTTTTATTTTGTTTCCATTTATGTAGGGTTTTGTGTTTTCTAACCATTTTTGCAGGAAACGAGGAAGTGATTGCTGCTGCAGTTTGCTGATCTGACCATAGTTACGGTGTAACTCATCTATGTGATTACGCCATAACCAACCTTTTTGCAGCAGAATTTTAGATGCATTACCAATTACGGCGTAATACCATTTCAGTGGTTACGCCGTAACCACTCGCTTTGCAGCTTATGTCAGGTTTTGACAGTTACGGCGTAACTCCCTCAAAGAGTTACGACGTAACCTTTCTCTGCTTTACTTCTTTCAATTTAAAACACAATAACCTTGTATTAGTATTTTAAATGAACTTTGTGGGTGTGTTCCCTGTATACCCTCACGAGACTTCACTCGTCCACTTGGGACACCAAGTGGTTTAAAAGGCTTGTTGCATATTCTAAATGCAACCGTGATTCCTACGAAAGTGAGTTAGGTTTGTTTTTCATATTTCATTTTTATTTTGTTTAGAATTATACTTGTCGGTAGTGTGATTTCAGGGATTGAAGTTTGTTCATGATGCTTATACGAAGGCACGTCTTTTTTTCGTGGGCCTTCTTTCTTTTTGGAGCAAATTTCAGGGAAGTTCTCGCTCTAATTCTACTTTTCTCTTCACCTTTATTTAAATGCTTAGTACAAAAGGGACTTTGTACAATTCAATTGGGGGGACGGGAGTAGAATTATCTCTTGAACTTTATTTTGCCCTCGTTTTTCTAGTTTATTTTGAAAAATTATGCCATTTTTAAAATTTTGACATGTTTTTCTTAACCTAACTAGATTAGACCTTAGCCGAGCACATACAGCCCTTGACCTTATATGGTGAGATTAGCCTTATCCGTTTCCAATATTTTACCCCAAATCCACCAAATTATGAGTGTGGCGGTAGCTTGTAAACTTTAGAACTTAGCCTTTGCATCATTTCGAGGCCATAGACGAGGTATGTTGACTTAGCTCGATGTATTTGGACTTTTCAGTTTTAGAAGGCAATATTATAGTATTATCACCCAAATAGCCTACCATTGTGTGTCTATCGATTAGTCACCTCGACTTCTCGACCCCCATGTGAAACCCTTTTGTTGCACTCACCTTTAGTGCAAGATACCCCTAGATACACCCATCTGAGCCATTCCTTTCATTTTGTTAACCCAATATATTGTTTCGATACACCTATACACCTTAGCCTACCCTGTAGTCTTTATTTGTGATTGGGAAGTCATCATTTGCCTAAGTTCAAGGTTCAAGTGGAAAGGTTCAGAAATCACGCTTTCGTCGACGACATATTTTTGAAGATTATTGAAGACCCCCCGAATTCCCGTTGTTCATCTCAATTGGGGGGGATATTATGTGTAGTTATTATTGTTATGTTGAAAAAAAAAGAAAAGAAAAGGTTGTTATGTTATTGTAAAGTGCGATGTTATAACCATTATGAGCTTTATAGATTTAGTATCGAGGAGGTCACCTCGGTCACATTCGAAGATTGAAGTTGGTAGTTATGCCAACAGTTGAAGAAAAGGTAGTGTGCCCATCACGACGTCCTCTACTGACACATCTACCTAGTATTTCATGATCCGGTTTCTTGACTTCAAAGCTTGAACTTTGGGCGGACGGTAAGTGGTGATGACTTGGTTATAGATTTAGACTACCTGCTTGATTTTTATTTTACACCATTTATATATCCCCTGTCTTATCCTACCCTTTAGTCATGAAGCGTGTCTAGGTGATGCAGCGAGCAATCTTTGGTGTCTTGGCCATGGATTTGGTCATGTATCATTGATTTTGTCCACTTCGCCGTGACATGTTAGTAATGACGAGTCACCCCTTAAACTTTGTCATGTCTACCCATATTGCCTTCGAGAATTGTTTAGCCCTTAACTCTAGTGGTGGAGATTTGTGTAACCGCCAAGCTTATGATAGAATACATGCTATGACTGTGCGATTGAGTGATCACCCTGAAATTGACACTTAGAATAGTTGAGAGATTTGAGTATTTTGTTCCCATTTCGTGAGGTGTTCGGCTTTGTTTTATTCTAGCATAAGGGATTTGTAAAATTATATTTTCCAGGTTATGAGAGATATCTTTTTAGGAATCTTTCTAATAAGGTCTACTTGAGGGCAAGTAGAGTTCAAGTGGGGGGATATTTGATAACATCAAATAGTCCTGAATATTAAGTGTCAATTTCCCCCGATAATGCTTGTAATTTATATCATTTATATGGATTTACGCTTGTTTTCCATTATTTTACACTTTCAGGTAAATTACGAGCATTGGAGCTAAAGAGACGCGGAATTGGAGAAATATCAAAAGATTTATCATAGTATGCTGACTTTGAAGAAGTTACGGCGTAACTCTTCTCTCACATTACTCCTTAACAAAAGCGTGACTCATAAAACCAACTCATCAGAAGGTTACGGCGTAACTCTCCCCAAAAGCTACGACGTAACTATATTAGGTCAAATGAGGTTCCACGGCGTTGATAACTACGCCATAACTATTTCATCAACTACGGCGTAACCAAGAAATATTGAAGATACGGTGTAACCACTCATAAGGTTACGCCGTAACCAGCAGATCTAGTGCAAATTACGATGGAATTGAAGATTACGGCGTAACTCTTATATTAGTTACGCTGTAACCCAGATCTGGCCTATAAATACCCCACGATTTCCAGCATTTCAAAGCATCCCATTCCACACACCACAGCAAAAGAACGTGGGAAGAAGCCAAAGGCATGTCTAGAGGAGCATACGGAGCTGTCTCCAAGGGAGAAATCACTCCCCTAGGATAAGCATTAGCATTTTATCTTTTCTTTACTTTCAATTCATGTATTTCGTAACTTTGAATATTGAATTGATTTGTATGGTTAATATGAGCGGCTAAGCACCTCTTGGTGCTGGCCTAGTTATGATTCCTTAATTGTTTTGTTTGCGTTTATATTACTTTCGTATAATTATTTCTAAGTGTATGCATGCATAGTTTATTGGTAGCTACCCTTGTTTCGGTAGTTTTGAATGGCGGTAGAGGCTAGTTGCTTAGGAGATATGACCAACTGACCCTAAGTGAGTAGACTGAGACGGGAAGGGTAAGATATGACTAACTGACGACCCTTTCTACTTGTGCGATTTGACCAACTGATCACCTACCGTTTGGATGAACTTAAGAATTAGGGGGTGAGTGTTTAAGTTGCTAACGCCCGGGCACTCACTATTATAAATCTAGCATGTAGCGGTACTTAATGACTTGGCTTAGGGGACCAGGAACAACAGGACTTTTGAGGGGACACCTGACTTCTCTTGTGGTGGCATCTTTGCTGATAAGTTAGGGCGAATTGACCAAATGTTGTCCTCTCGACTTTGACCCCACCTGAAGTAATTGGAAGTAAGTAGACGTAGACATTACTAGCTAGGAGGAATAACTAGGTTAGCACCACTCTCCTCTATTGATTAATCATTTGCCTTTTATCTGCTTTAGTAGTTAATTATTTCCTTATCATAATCATATTAAAAACTGTGACACCTAGACTTAGTAATAATCCAACACACATAGCTCTTGGGATGACCTCAGTTTTACCGAATACTACACTACACATGACCGGGTACACTGCCCGTTAGTGCATTAGGGTAGACCATAGGTATAACGAGACTTTATAAATATTAAAACCTGGTCAGTAAAACCTGCATCATATCCTCATATGTTTTTTCTTTTGCAGAGATCTCTATATGGTCTGAAACAAGCACCTCGTGCTTCGTTTCAGAGGTTTGCAGGTTATGCCACACGGGTTGGATTTTAGAGCAGTCGATGTGATTTACTTATATGTGTAGATTACATTATTTATTTATCAACAGGGTTTTGAGGTTGCTTATTTACTTATATATGTGGATGACATTATTCTTACAGCTTCATCTACTACACTACTTCAGCAGATTATTGCTTCATTACACAGTAAGTTTGACATGACTGATCTTGAGGCACTTAATTATTTTCTTGGTATCTGTTCTACTTTTCATTTTACAAGATTGTTTTTGTCTCAACGGAAGTACGCTCTTCAGCTTCTTGAGCGTGCTCACATGGCTAATTGTAACCCTTCTCGGACCCCCGTTGATACGGAGTCTAAACTGGGTCCTGAGGGTGTTCCTGTTCAGGATCCTACTTTGTATCGCAGTCTTGCAGGTGGACTTTAGTACCTCACGTTTACACATTCGAATTTGTCTTATGTAGTACAACAGATTTGTCTTTATATGCACGATCCACGGGAACCTTATTTCGCCACTCTCAAACATATCTTACGATACATTCATGGGACTTTGGATTTTGGCCCACGCTTATATTCCTCCTCTACTACTTCCCTTGTTGGTTATACGAATGCTGATTGGGCACGTTACCCCTCTACTCGACAGTCTACTTCTGGTTACTGTGTTTTTCTAGGAGATAATTTGTTATCTTGGTCGTCCAAGCGTCAGCACACCCTCTCTCATTCTAGTGCCGAAGCTGAATACCGGGGTGTTGCCAACGTTGTGGCAGAGACTGCATGGATTCGTAATCTACTTTGTGAGCTACATTCTCCTTTATCATCTGCCACCCTTGTTTACTATGATAACATCAGTGTCATTTATCTGTCCGCCAACCCTGTTCAACATCAGCGGACGAAACATATTGAGATTGACATATATTTCGTTCGTGACATGGTTACCACTGGTCAGGTTAGAGTTCTACATGTACCCTCTCGTTATCAGTACACCGGCATCTTCACTAAAGGACTTCCTTCAGCTTTGTTTGAAGAGTTTCGCTCCAGTTTGAGCGTCTGGGCTCCTCCCGCTCCAACTGCGAGGGTGTATTAGTCGACAATTATACATTGTGTGTCATATTTTGTATTTGGCCCATGTGTTCTCTTGTAGGCCTAGCCTATTGTATTAGTCTAGACTTATCTTTGTAATCCTTATATACGGATTGTTTAGTGTTAACTCAAGTCAAAGATTATACCTTCCAATAATTAATATCTAGTTTCTAGTAAAAAATGGTGAAACTTTTAGAATTTTGTAGAAACAATTATCTATATTTTACTACCAAGTTTTTATGCTCGAACATAAAAAGTAGTATTGAATCATATGTGATTTATTAAGCAAGTTTCAATAAAGATAAAAGTAAGGAAAAAACGAAAAAAGAAAAACGTGAAGAAAACAAAAAAACAATTTGTCGAAAGTATATCAAAATGCTCGCCAATAGATAGATGATCAAATGCTCGTCGATATAAATTTTTTTACTTAACTATTAACGGTTTAAAAAATATTAATTTTTTAAAAGAGAGGGAGAAAGTGGATTTTTATTTGATAAAAGAATAAATGACTAAAATTGATATTTTAGTATGTGAGTAACTTTATTGGTATGTTAATGAAGGTAGTTGATCTAATGAAAAGTCTACTGTTATTACAAAGTATAAAAACTAAGTTGAGCCGTTAGATCTCTTAGAGAATATATCAACGGACCATCATTAATCTGTGTTAATTAATTGGGCAAACATCTTCATAGAGTATTTACGTCATTTGCACCCTGCCCCTCCAAATATCTTCATTTTCTAGTCCGTCAAATCCACACCTCCCTTAATCCCATATCTCCATTTTCTAATTTGATTATCATGCCATGTTTATATATATATATATATATATATATATATATATATATATATATATATATATATATATATATATATACTAGTTTTCGAAGCCCGCCCAATGGGTGGGCATGACTTATAATTATTTGTTTGTTGTTTTTTGTTAACTGAAATTCATTTTTTATAATTGTCAAACAATATTATAAAACAATTGTTTCTTTAGTTTTTAGTTGTTGGTATTTTTTTTTGTTAAGAATTATAAATAATTGTATGGTTTGCGTGGATGTAAATTATAAAAACATACAAACTATAAGTAACTAAGTTTAGTGTAATACATATAAAAGATAATGAAACAATTAAATAATATAAGTATACCGGCTTTTGTAGAAACAACCCAATCTGGGACAATGTTTGGCATTAACTTTTATTAATCATCATAGGGAGATAAAAAAAATTGATGATCATTTTATTCATATACAAAATAAAATTTCTTTGTACATGATATTTGTTGTGAAGTTCCTGTATTAATTGTCTTTGTCACAACAAAGAATCTTAAAACCTTTTTTAGTCTTAACTCTTGAAAGACCAACATGAAGTTGTCCGGTCATTGTACCCAACTTGTGATAATGTTTTAGAGCCAAATATATGCAAAGTTTTCTATAGACATGAAGTAAATTTTAAGTACAAATAATATCTATGCTGCAGTAGTATTTGTTGTGTTGAAAATTTCAAACACTTGGTGATCCAATTCAATATTCATCGATAAACATTTATCCAACAACGAACATGATAATATTCTTGAGTTTAAATTGAATGTAGAAGTAGATTTAAAACCTGCAAGTGTTAGCTGAGGAACGATTTCTCTGTATTTACCCATGACATCCTCAAACCCATTACATAATCTATCTTGAGGACAATTGACATATTCTTCCTTTGCGATCTTTTAAGCCTGACATACTCATTAAGTCGGGTGAGTGCTTAAGCTGAAACATTGAAGCCTTCTTAGTTACCATTAGGGTTTCCTATCTCAAGTCAAGTTTTTATTACTACCCAAAACCATCAATACTATAACATCGCCTTGTATAGGACATGGAATTTATGGTTAAAAGGACATATTTGTAAGACATGGATTTCATGGTTAAAAGGACATATTTGTCATGCAAAATATGTTGAAAGCACTTGCATCAACATATTCTTGAGCATCATGTGATCTTGTCTTTTGTTTATCAACTGCTAAAATAGTAGGTGCAGACTGCCTCCGATAATGACCGTGCTCCCGGGGATCTGGTACTCAAACATAAGTCGTTCCAGCTATAGTTGTGTTACCTAAGAACAAAAAGCATTAAAATATATTGTAAACGTACATAAATAACAATTTAACCATCAAATATTAATCAAGAATGAAGATAAAACGTAAACAAACTTTGATTCTAGAAAAAATGTTCATACCATCAGCAGTATGCTCAAAAACAACACGTACACATTGTCTACTGTACATTTCATTCTTTTTGTACCTCTGACGATAATGGTTTCTTGAACACTGTTGTTGGAACTGCACATAGAAGAAAGCGATTGATAGTCATCCACATTAGATACTTTTCTTTTCCTGCCATTCACTAATACTGAAGTTATGGGCCATTACTGATGTTTTGTTTATGGATATTAAAACCAAATATATTTTAAATGTGTGTTCGGGACTGTGGTTCAGCTTATTTTACCGGATTACGGGTTAATTTTTATGTGGAAAAGATCATGAGTTCATGTTTTTTGGTTTATGAGGTTATAGGTTTGAGCTTTTGTACTTGATTAAGTACATAAGCACTACATGCCTCTCACCTTCAATTTACGTTTGAACATTTTTTTCTTAACCTACAATAAGTACGGATCGAACCCGAACCCTTATCAAATTATTGAACCCTCTAATCCTAAAAAGACCGAAACTTTTATCAATTCTCAGGCCTAAACTTAACACAAAAAGTATTTAATACCTTTTCAAGAATACTTAATTTTCCTCAATGGAGGCACGTACTGAAAGTTCACTTTCACAACTGAATCCCAAACCGTCAACCAACATAAAAACCATTACAACAAACATACCAAAAACCTCAAAAATATATAATATTGTAACACTTGCAAATTTATTTGGGTGCATGCAAACAATAAATACATCTTTAATCTTCCAAAATATACCCAAAATCTTATATACAATAACCATCAAAATTAAAAATTCAATTGTATAACCATACCTGTAGTTCAAATCGTTGATGTTATATTTTGGTTCTTGATGAAGAGCCGCTTCCAATCATTTATTTCCAATGAACACTATTCATGCTACTGCCGTTGTAGCTGCACGAACTTCATTTTATTGTCAAGTATATATGCTTCTATCGAATGTATTTCCGAAATGAATCTGTTACAGATATTAACATTTCCATTACATTTCAAATAGGTTGCCATAAAAAAATGGTTTTAAAGATTTGGTTTTAAATTATAAAAGTTCCTTTCATTTATAGCTTGCTATAAACAAATGGTTTTAAAGAATTGTCAGCTCCAACTACGTATATACAAACTTTCATTAATCTATGTTTGAACATGCAACCTTCTAACTGGCCAAAATATATATCTCGACAACATGAACTCAGAATTTGCTCCATTCTTATTAAAAAAAGATATCATAAACCAAAAACTTTTTGTTTGCATTAAAAATCACATTGGATGACTTTCAACATTCTGTTTGAATTAAAAATCACATTGGATGAATTTCAACCAACTTGATTTTTAAACTCTTTCTGGTTTTACCATTGAGACTTGTTAGATATGAAACGAAACTCGAATTGACCCATTATGTAAATATATGAGACCATGTTGTATCCTCTTCAAACATAAAGAAACGGATTGGGCTTGTTATCATATGGTTAAGAGCATGTTCCTTTAGGACTAAATATGCTACTAACATATCCACCAGAAATATCTAAAAAAACCAAGTATTCCTTGCCATGTAATGAAAATAAACACAATTAGGAGTAATAATAGCAATTTTGACCGTTTACCTCCATTTGGAACTCCAGAACAATTATCTTTTTTGACACTATGTTTGGATGTAATATCGATAAACACACGGTAAAAAAGAACAAAATTAGTACCCATTGTTTTATGAGGCCAGCTTCACATGAATAAGGACAATTAGAACCATGACCTTGATATTGCTACCTGAAAATCATCGCGTCATCACGAGTTAGAATCTGAGAGAAACTAATTCATTAAAAAATGAGTGTAGAGCCATTGTAAGCTCAAGTTCATACTACAACATTTCAATTACTCTTCTTACTCATACTCTCCCTTTGCAGCCAACCTGTAGAGAACTGAACTAGACATCCAAACTGCAATATGAATGACATATTAGAGAATGAGTAATAACATTTAAGAAAGTTGACAGAGAATAGGTTATAATTATAAATAATTATCATTAAGTTTTTTATTGTGACATTGCCTTTACTAATTGTGCACCGAGAGCTAAAGCCTTGGACATATACGTTCCTTGGCTAATTCCTTCACCTAGGATAATGAGTAATAACATTTTCTTAAAGGCAACAATGAACGGGAAATAATTGTAAATAATTATCACTAAGATTTTGTTCGTGACATTACCATAACTGCTTGTGCATCGAGAGCTAAATCCTTGAGTATATTTGTTCATTGTCTAATTTCTCGATCTAGGATAATTGGTATTCGTCCTTGAACAGCTACCACCTGCAAGCTGAATAGATTCCTTATAGAAAATTGATATCTGTGTCAATGTACTTGTAACAATAAATTAACAAACAAACTACACTTGCACCTTAGTCAGAGCATACTTTACCACTTGTTCAAGAACATCTTGGATGGTCGTTTAACACCAGGAAGTTTGGGTGTTCTTTTCTTCACATATAATCATGGTGATTCGAAAACAGCCTAAAGGAAAAATGGCCTACAACTGCAGATGGAACTGTTTAAGAACCAAGCAATAGGTTGTTGACATTCCCAAATAAAGTGACCATGTTATAAACCAAAGTGCTAAAATTTCCACCCTCTTTAAGGAAATAAAAAAAAAACGAAGTTGATGACACTTACGTCTGCGTGATGCTGATGCTATGGCTGGTGACTCTACATCTCTTGTCGAATGTTGGGCGTGTGGATCAGGAATACCTAGAATGATTGAAACAAAAAATAATTAAGAAGGTGTGAACCAAGTTCCGACACAATGATTAAGTTGCACGTGCATTAGTATTGTAACATACCCGATACCACTATGTCAAACCTCCTTTTGCGCAAACCATATGTACGCCGACCAGTTGTTGTAACCCATTAGTTACGGTGACCATGTCATTACACATTTGAATGTCCTAAAAGTACTGGAAGCTAGTAATGGATGAACATATCATACCTGAATCTAAACCCACATGGGCTTGTGGACAGTTGCCAGAGGTGTGAGTAGAAGTAGCCATATTCGTCACTGTAATTAGAATGCAAATGATATAAGCACGGACAGGCTGTTGAGGAAGATGTATACTAATATGGATAACTGAAGTATGCTACCTTGTGGCTGTTGTCTTTGTTGTATGTACCCATGTTAATTATCATTATATATATATGGATTCAATTCAGCTAAAATAAACACAACAAAATGAACAACATTATGTTAGTAAACGCTACATGGGATATAAATTGGAATGAATAGTTGGAAATGATATATTATAGAATCGGAGACCTGTAATCAGTAGATTCTGCATTAGTATTAGTTTACATCTGGAACATCAAAGTTCAAGTTCCAAAGGAGGTTGCTATGCTCTTATTTTGGCAAGACATTTAGAAGGAAATACATATGCCACGACCTTTAACATCATTAGTGCACCCGAGTGATTAAAAAGCCCTGGATTTAAACAGATTACTTATTTATTATGATTTCAAATGGGTGGGTTATTTTCATATCAAAATACCATTTATTAGAAAAAAAATATGTGTTGATCCTTTGGATGTGGCCTTTGACACACCGGGCATCGACATGATTCATTACATGAATCGATAACATATGCTTCACAGAACACTGTTAAAAAATGTGAAAAAATTGTTATTTTGTAGATTCATACCGTACCATGTCCACAGTTGAGTACAACAGGTCGATAGAGAAGCTCTTTACATATCGCACAAAGTAAATCGGTGATATTCACCTGCTTGTGACAATCCTCCACGTGATCACTTCTACTTGAACAATTTTTGTTTACTTCCTTATTTTTAGTACAGATGTTATCAAATGTTATTAAACTGCACAATCTTTACCATGTTCTTGACCGTCTGCTGGCATTTTTTCACTACAATGTGAAACCCCTAAATAATTTTCAAACTGTGGTGAGAAGATTCCACGGGACTTTTCCATCTCTGCTAAAAAAGGCGATAAGATTATAAACTGAACAATTAATAGATGCGGTAGAATATACTAAAATGCAGATTTGCTACCACTATATTTCTTAGTAGGGTGTAACTGAAGAGGAATTAAAATGGACCATATATATTAGGTAGTAATTGGTGTTATATAGAAATTTTTAGATTTTACACCAAGATCATCTAAAAGTATCAGCAATTTGTGGCAAAGTATCAACTTTAATGTTCATTGCACGAAGCGGCACTCAACAGGTTGTAACCATAAAGAATAACCCATCTGTAGTAGAAAAGTCAAACTTTTAAATATAACATACCCGTTACTTGACTTTCCCTTCTTTGGTAAACTTTGGGATACAATTTCAGAAGCACAGAGTGAAGGAGCCAGCATAAACTGGGAAAATGATGATACGAATGTCGACAAACAGGGCATCAAGATTCCTGCCAAGTGTCCATAGCTTTATGGACACACCAAAAACATGAAATATGGCCACACGCTGCAAAACAGAGACAAAAGAACCTCAAATATTGGCACATACGTAACGTTAAATGTATGAATTTTGAAATCTTTTCGTACCTAATACGACTGGCTTGTAGATTAGATCCCTGCAAAATAAAAAGATTACGCGCATCAAGTTTCAAACCGAAGCAGCAAATATAACTCAAATTAGTTTTGAAAGGAATAATTAAATAGCGTTTCATTGTTTAGCCTCGGCATGGTTATAATACTACATCTTCATCCTATTAACAAACAAAATCTAACAATCATATAAACATAAACCTCATACCTTTCCATAACTTGTTTATATATAACTTGCACAAAACAGAAATTTGTTTACCCTAACATACCTTTCCAGCTTTCGATGCCTTATTATTTATATTTTCCAAGAGGCCGACAGCTTTCCGGACTTTCTCTTCATTATTAAACCATTCTTCATGAACATTGGTAACACTCCTGCGCGTAAACAATTATACACGGAAATCAATAACCATAATTCTGGTTGAGATGGCGATTATCTTATAAGCATGATTATGTGTGTGTGCGTGTGTGTGCCAGAAAGAGAGAGACATACGTTATGAATTTGACTCCAGTGAACTGACAGAGTTCTGCCATTCTTTGTTGAGGTCAAATGTACACAAGTGAATGTTGAGCCTGATAACAGTATCAAACACATAGTAACGCCACATTTAAACCAGATTTCAGAATAATTAAAAGAGTTAATTATTTGTTGTTTTATTAATAATCCATTCCGTGAAGGAAGCTAATAGGTACCTCCTACTGTAACAGCTGATTGAGCTGCTGATCTTGAGTCGATGAGTTATTTCCCTTCTTGCAACATACTCTTTCCTGTGGACATAAAACCTGGTAGTCACGATAAAATTTTATAGTATCCAAGACCAAGCTTCGATCTAAGAAGACATTCGTACCTACAACTCAATCGTGATCTTCTTCAAACAACGGTGGTAACTTGTTTTGATTCATAGTTGCTTTTTGAATCAAGACTCATCGTACATACATATTAAATCAGTTACATGATCACATGCATGCACTTGATAGCATTATATTAAATCCAATTTTTAAAGTTTAGGCTTACCATTATGAGTTTGAGATTGATTCAGGCGACACCAGTAGATGAGATTGTGTGAAAAAAAAATATGATATTAGGGTTTCTGAGAAAAAAATATATTATGAATGAGCAAAAAAAAAATCGGTATATATTTTATTAGGTTAACCTAAGTTGTAGGGATTCTCCTACATAATTGATTGCATTTATAGATTATAATATGTAACATAATTATCAAAATAACTTGTTGCCTAAGTGGTAAACACACAAGTTATTTATCTAAATGACCAAGGTTCAATCCTTACAAAGCTCCTTTTTTATAAATAATTTTCAAAAATAATTATTAAAATTCCGAAATTTACAAAAATAATTATTAAAAAACCGAAATTTACATAAAATCTAATTAAATTAAAAAATTAGTGCTTAGGTGGACAACTTATGCTTATGTGGCATGAAAATAATTTTCAAAAATAATTATTAAAATTCCAAAATTTACAAAAATAATTATTAAAAAACCAAAATTTACATAAAATCTAATTAAATTAAAAAATTAGTGCTTAGGTGGACAACTTATGCTTATGTGGCATGAAATTGGATTATGTGGCATTAAGGTGGCATTGAAGTGGCATTGAGGTGGCATTGATGTCAAATGCCTCCTGTTATATATATATATATATATATATATATATATATATATATATATATATATATATATATATATATATATATATATATATATATATATATATATATATATATATATATATAGATGAGATCATTTAAAAACTTGATCTCAAGAGAAAAGTGAGGGAAGTGATCTCAACCGTTAGATCATCCCCCTTCCCCTCCTTTTTTTTTACCAAACTACAGGGGCCTGTTTGTTACTTTTTTATTTTATAAGGGTTGTTTCGTAACTTTTCAGAAATTCACGGATTGATCATATATAATGCCCATTTGTTTCTCATTTTTTTTCCTTCTTTCTCTCCTCTTACAGTTCAGACCTTCACATACACCAGCTTTCACCACCATGCCATCGTTCACCATCATCTCCCCATCGCTCACCACCATTCCCCATCGTTCACCATCATCCCACCACCATTCCCAACCGCTCACCATCATCTCGTTCAACAAATCATCTCATTATAATTCTTATATTGTTGAACAAAGTAAGTTTCTTAACTTATTTTGATTATATATTTGTTAGTTTTATTCTCTAAGATCAAATATAAAGATGATATACATGTCTGTTATGAGTTATGGTTTTTTTTACGAGTTTGGATTCGGTAATCATAATGTTTGTTCATATATGTATCAATTTTAAGAGTTTGTGACATGATGCACTATATAGACGAGTTAATTGAAACAAATTTGAGAAAAAATGACTTGGAAACGTGTTTGCAAAACTTGCACATAAGGTGTTTGATAAAATGCCTAAATGAAATTTCATAATTGTGATGCACTGATTTTACATTGTGTTTTATGCTTCTGATTTTCAGGTGATTACTCTCTATATGGGTCTACTTGTTGTTGGCACAAGTACCGTGGAGAGTTCGAGAAAAGATGGAAACTGAAAATTTGTTTTTGAGGAATTGCATGTTTCAATTCATGCTTAATCATATCTTAATATAATTTGATTATGCATTCTTGAACTTAACCAGTGTCCACTCGCTTAGTTTTCATTGCTCTTTTTTATTCACTTTAAATGTCATTCTTACAGAAAGGCAAGATCAACGCGGTTCATCTTGTTGATGTTCCTGGCCACTCACGTGTTCGCCTTAAACTGGATGAGTACCTACATCAAGTAGCTGGCATTGTATTTGTTGTGGATGTTACCGAATTTTTGCCAAAGTGTCATGAGGCTTCAGAGTAAGATATGTTTAATTATGGTTTTATTTCCAAGGCTGCATGTGGTTATTTGCGTTGCACCAAATGGATTTAACACATGGTTCTTTTCTTTGTTTGTAAAAGGTATATGTATGACATATGTAAAAGGTATCTGTATGGCATATGGTTCTTTGCTTTGTTTGCAAAATTTATTGACTTTCTTATAATTATCTGTTATTCGTTATTAAACGTATAGAAACTTATCCAAGCGAACGTTTTTAAATGTCGCCTCAACTACAAAAATCAATCGAACCAAAGTTCAGTTTGATACATTAACGCCATATTAGCCAAAAAGACAGTCTAACGACTAAGTGTATAGCTTAGAATAGCTCAAGATTCTGCATATAAATGTAAAATTTAAAGTAGACCAACATTTATTCCAGAGTTGCTTAAACAAGTATACTTTGGAGGACTTCGCCATTTTGGCTACATTTACTTTGACTCACAGACAACAATAGCCACCGTGACAAAATTATTGTTGTTTAAATGTATGAAGCATTATATAAAATTTTCGACCTACGCCGAAATTACACGACCAGACAAGTCCTTCATCCTTGAGAAATAACTTAGAAAGTTGTCTTTTTCATTTGAACAAAGAGCTTGAACTCCTACCATAGTTCTCCAGCAAAAGACTAATCATGGGGACCCACCAACAGTAGATGGCGAGCCTTCGTGTGAAGAATCTGAATTTACCTCAGAATCTTTCATGTCGGAGTAGTATGGCATATCCGTTATGACGCATCCACATGACCGGAAGGACTTTTGTAGTTGACTGTTGATGTTGTACTTAACTTCATAATTCTCTCTAATATATTGATATAGTGATCTGGAGGATTGCCCCGCTTGGGTAGATGGATACCGATGCCTGAAAAAGTACTCCTCAACGTTCTTTACTGGTCTAAGATAAGCTACGAGACCACCTTTTGCTAGAAGTATCAAATCATCAAACATCCTGAATAAGCTATAACTGAAAAAAACGAAAATATATATTAATTCACTTGATATGAGGATCATATTGGGTCAATCAGAAAAAGTGCTTATAGGTAACGACATGTTTATTTACTATTGTATAAAGTAAGCAAATAAACAGTATCATCCAAACGCTCAAAACTATCGACTTCTCGAAGAAAATTACCTTTGCTGGTGAACAACCATGCACACATTTACTGCTTCGTGTGCTTCACGTCGAAGTGCTTTAAGTAGTAACTGAGAAGAAGAATTTTTTAGACCAGAAGTTGGTTCATCTAAGATTAATAAAGAAGGTTCCATAACCATTTCCAGCCCAACATTTACTTGCTTTCTTTGTCCACCAGATTATGATGATCAGGTTTAACCTGAATTCATTCTTTCACATATTTAAAGGCCCTAATTACATGAAACAAATGGATGCACTAAACATACACGTTGATGCACTAAACATACATGCTGATGCACTAAACAAATGGACCCATAATTATTGTACTTAAGTTCCTAAAACATTCTAAATCATTTTATTCAAAATAAGACATTTAGCATAAGTTAGTTAAAAAAATGTAATATTTATAATCATATTTCCCCCACTTATTTAAAAAAAAAAATGGTGACCAAAAAGTCTTCCAACCAACCCGTACGCAAAATGCCTATTCTGACCCATTACCCAGCCCACCATACCTTCTCATTTTGCCATCTCTAACACATAAGGTCAACAAAATACAAATACACCGATACAAAGTCAAAACTATAATTATCTGCCAATGGCACATCATTCCATACAGATGCACAAAAGTACGTCAAACGGATGCACTAAATCATTCCATATAGATGCCATAATATCTACCTTTTGATGCACTAATCATACTCATAGATGCCCTAATATTTACCTTTTTGATGCACTAATAATATTTAATCTACCTTTTAGATGCCTTAATTCCCATTTAATCTACTATTGCAAATTTGCCATTTTCATCTATTTTCAACCCGTTTGCCTCGTAACTCACCTATCTTTGAAATGACTACATGTATTATTCTGATGTCCTGAGGTTAGTGGCAGGCATTTCAAATTACAAATCTTAAGATGCTAAGATTTTATTTGTCCAGGTTACTCAATACCATCAATGAGAAGACACTTATTTGTCGCATACTGCCAATAGACTAGACTTTTACTTGAGATTTTATAAATGCCTCTTCCCTTAGAAAATGTACAAACATGTCATTCTCATAAACTTCATTCCATATAACTACACTCACTTATGGGAATGTAACTCCAAAGAATCCAATTCGGAAATTTGGTGTGGCTTAAAAGTACATTGGACTTGGACCAAAACTAACTAGTATAACAGGTAGGATTCCTATTTAATATCCTAAGGCTTTGTCATTGTTGATTATAACCTTGTGATATTTGCATTTATTGGTCATCTAACAGCTTATGAAGTTGAAAGATAAGAACAACATGTATGATCTGTTATACAAAGATATAATGTGAAGAACAAACCTTGCTGGATTGCAGAATCTCAATGAAAGCCTTGCGTTAGACGTCTTGATCAGTAGAAGGGACAAATAAATCATAAGGATTGTCAAGGCAAGTGGCAGTTGTAAGTGGTGTGTCCTCTCCGATCTTAGCGAGATATTTGGTCAACATATTAGCCCCGTAAGCAAATCCAATAACCATTAGAATTGTCTAGGGTCTGAGAACGAGTCGACTATCAGAAGACATTACAAAAACCAGTAGCAGCTTGCATCTTTACTCCAAGTAATCTGACCGAATGAGAGATACCAATACTGGAACTTCCTGAGAATGAGTCAACTAGAAAAAGACATTACAAAAATGCAAATAGATTATGATTCATTATATATTAAAGAGTGGCAAAATGGAATCTTAATACAAAAGCTAAACCAAGATCTAGACAACTAATAAAAGCAAAACATGCAATCTTAATACTATCACTACTAGATGGAACAAAAAACATTCATAAATCTAAGCTAAGTAAAGAAATTGAAATGGAAACATATTATGTAGTGCTACCTCAAATTGAACAGAAACAGGAAAGGAATGGCTAAACTTAGACAAATAAAAGCTTAATACCAGATTCTACACTACTAATTTTACTTATTTTGAGTAAGTTTAATCACCTAAAATGATCCAAATAAGTCTTCCTCTACAAAATCTATCCTAAGTTGATTTAACCATCTAAATCCAAACTACATATACAGAACCTATATTATTACTTAAGGATGATTAAAACTAACTTGAAACTACTACTACGTACTTATTAGAGCTAATTGAAATCCAAAATATTACCTAAATGATCTTTGACTGCAAAAGTCAACTAAAACCAAACACTATTTATAAATTTTGAAAACAAATTTTTAAAGGCTTTTGCATAAAAAAATGACTCTTGCTAAAACTGAACTAAATAACTAGATTACCAACACTAAACAGAACTTAACCACAATTTTAACAGAGATTAAACCAAGAATCAAAGTTGACTTTTGTTGACCCGTTTGACTACTGTTGACTTTTTGAGAAACTTTGAAATTGAGAAGAGTTATAATCAAGACCAATCTCACACAAGCTTTCTAAGCTTATGTGAGTCTAAAGGAACACTAAGATGAGATTATGAAACAGTAAAACAGTAAATCATTTATTGAAGTAAATGACAATTTATAAAACTGAATTTATAAAACTCATTGCCACAAACTCATTTTTCAGTCATCAAATTACAGGTAAACATCGTATTAGTAACATAAAAAGAGCACCCAAATTCATTCATTTTTTATAAACATACAAATGGGTGCACTAAACGTACAAGTTGATGCTTTAATATGTTCAACAATGCATTAATTATACTCACTGATGCACTAATATGTCCATCGATGCACTAAACATACCAACATACCATCAGATGCCCTACTATGACCAACGATGCACTAGACATACTAACGGATCCACTAAGCACATACTGATGCCTAGTATGTCCATAGAAAATGTTCTCTTGGTCATTTTATCTATTGACTTTAGGAATATCAAACCTTTCCGAACACTCAAACTTCTGACTACTAGAACCTCAAACAACAAAAATACATATTAACACTATTTCTGCAACCATTTTTACTTCAGCTGATTATCATATTCTAGTTATTTAATCCTAAATAGTCACTTTTAAAGCACACATCCAAATATCCCTCATCTGGATCCTCAACATGTCTCTATTTCTATTAATTTACTTAAACTAGTACAAAACATAACATTAGTAACAAGGATTATAAATATCATATCAGTATGAGATTTGAATAAGCAAAGCCTTTACCTTCTCATTCTCATGACCTGATTCACCAACCCAAAGATTTCCTTGGCCATCCTTCATACAAACTGCTGTGTGACCAGCAAATGCCCCGGTAACCCATTTCTCCAATGTTTTAAACCCACCCCGTCGTCCACGAATCTTTGACACCGCTAAAAAATCACCAGAATGGACATCATTGGATCGATAGTTGCAGTCCATGGCTGAGATCGTGTCCCAAATGTAGCACCCATGTGATCCTTTAGAAAGGCCAGGTTAGCATTTTGGCCATATGTCATGTTGGAAAATAGGGGCAGAACATCAACCAAAGAAACCAGTGTTCCCAGCATTCCGGAAGGCATCATAAATACAAAGACTCCATGTTGTTTCACCTGCATGTCAATAATAAACAGATGGTAAATTTAAGTTCACGACACTAGAGGCACCAGGATGGGGTGGGGTGGGTAACGGATCAATGTGCACTTTGGATTGAAACAGGCCATCTTTTGGCATGCATCGAAATGGGATGGGGGGAGTGGGTTGACCGACACATACTGGCTATTTTTATAACAAGTGCTAAAAAACGATTGCAATTTAAGAGGTTGTATGCATAAAAACAAGTGTTCATAGACACTGAATGAATTTTAAAACGTTTCCCATTTAGTTTATTTGTTTAGCCCATTTGACCTTTATAAATTAAAACACAACCAAAAATTAACCCATTCATAATTACGGGTCAAAATTGCCACCTCTAAATCAAAAAAGCTTTCCAAAAGGATCAGATCTGCAATTAAAGTGGGCATAACGTACATATTCCAACTCTGCAGGTTCCTCCCAGGATTCAAACGCTAAAGTATGTTCACGTGCAGTGAAGTAGTAGTCCCACGTAATCCTGTAGGGTGTAGTGAAAACATAAAGATCCATACATGTCCAACTATGGGCTTCACTTGTCTGCATAATGAGAGGGGGGAAAAAACAAGATCAGAGTCAACATAACTGGGACTTTAATGTCATGTATTTAGCCATGTACCAAATTTTGAATTTACAAAGCAAAGAAGTGTTGTGTCACTTTTTGATCATAGAATCAACTTGAATTATTTTCAAAGAAAGTGGTATACAGGCTTCTACATTCGGCTGCTTTAGTTTAATGCTTCAATGTTTATATCACCTTTGATCAGAGATGAAATTAAATAACCCCATTAAGTAGATCAATCTGATACAATAGAGCAACCGTAGATTTGTTTTAGTTTAATTAAAAGAGATACATAGTATACATACTATTCTAAAACAAGATTAATCAGCAAATGATCAGTCTATATTTCATTATTTCTTACTTCTATTATGTAAAACAAACACATTAACCTATACACTAACATAGGTGTTCGATCAAAAAATAGACCTATCTAATATCATGCTCAACCGTAACTTCTTTTTCGGATAATAAAATTTTCATTAACTTGTTCGATCAGAAAATAGACCTATCTAATAGGTCAAATAACTAATTTAGTTAAAAGTGATTTCTTATTAAACTTACACATTGATGCTTTTAATATGTATGACGATGCACTAATCATGATCATCGATGCCCTAATATGTCCATCGATGCATCAAACATACCAACAGATGACCAAATATTTTCAACGATGCACTAAACATACAAACGGATGCCCTAACTGATAACATGATGCTCTTATCATACTAATACTAGCAGATGCGCTAACGCTTATTTTAGATGCAATAATCAAACAAACAGATTCGCTAACTTATAACACGATGCTCTTATCATACTAATAGATGCCGTAACACATTTTACATTGTTTTTCTTCTCTATATTATCAAAAATTGAAATGTGATAACCATATACGATGATGCCTTAAAATGTGCAACGATGTAATTGGATGCACTTTTTTTGTACAAAAGTAAACAACTAATTATTTCCATAACTAATCTACACAGATGCCCTAATTTTACACATATTCACAAAAATACTAATTATGATATAATATACCCAATGATGCATAAAATAACATAAAAATTGAACAATTAATAATTATGGACTTACTATTGTTTAAGTTATCACATTCGAGTCCTGAATATAAAAACAACATAAAACGGATTGCGTAACATATTTGCTCATTTTTCTGATAATCTGAAACACAAAATTTCTGCTTTCACGATTATTTGGATCGGATTTTGATCGGACTTTGATAATATTTGGTATTTTTTTGATCGGTTTTAATGGTGGTGGTTTTAATGATGCCGGTTTGCGACGGTGGTGATGGTAAATGTGCATATGGTGGAGGTGACGGTGCAGACGGTGGTGGTGGTAACGGTGGAGACAGTGACGATGGTGGTGGCGGTTGTAATGGTGCAGACGGTGGTGGTTGTGACGGTGCAGACGAGTAGCTCATCTCCAGATAATGAATGAAAATGACGATTGGTACCAGCTACTCTGTATTTTGTATGCATTGTTTCAAAATTTACCCTGAAGTTTTGATTGTTTTCAAAATCTACCCTGTAACTTTTTTTCTCACTTTTCTCTCTAATTACACTTTTCTCTAGAACCGGACTCTATATATATATATATATATATATATATATATATATATATATATATATATAGGTTGGATCAAATAAAAAGTAACTTGTGGTAAAAAGGATAAAAAGGGTTAAAAGTGTAACATATCTCATTTAATTAATAAGGGTATTCTAGACATTTGACACCTTTGTTTTAACTACTCATTCAAACCTCCTTAACATCCTCTTTTAAGTTTGACTAATTTACTTCACTTTTAACTCAAATAACAAAATTATATAGAGGTTTCATGTTTATTTTTTTTCTTCGTGTAATTGGATGTTCTAAACCATATAGAGGTTTTCACGTCACTTTGTTTTGTGTACAATTCTATATAGAGGTTTCCATGCATGTTTTCACCTCACTTTTTCATGCACTTTAATTTACATGGTTCACGTCACTTTTCCATGCATTTTACATTAAAGCTTATGAATTCCAACAATTAGTTTTGTGTGTCAAAAGACGTAAGTGTTTCACTAAACTTGTAACATAAAAGCTAGTGTGTCACTACAAATGTATCATAAATTTAAGTATATCACAAACTTAAATTGTCAATAAAAATGTGCTAGAAATTAGTGTGTGACTACAAATGTAACAAAAGACTATGTGTGTCACAAGAAATGTGTCAAAAAAACTTTGTGTGTCACTAAAAATATTATGAAACTAAGTGTGCCAAAAGACTTACTTTGTCAATTAAAATGTGTCATAAAAATGAGTGTGTCATTACATATGTATCAAAAAATTTAGTGTGATACGTGTCGATGCAAATATACTAAAATTTTGTAGTGTGTCACTACAAATGTACTAATTTTTTTGTGGGTCACTATATATCAAAATAATGATGTCATACTACAAATGTGTCAAAAAATTTGATGTGTCAAAAAATTAAGTGCGACTACAAATGCCTTGAAAAATTGGTGCGTAACTAAATACCTATAAAAAAGTGTGTGTCAAAAAAATAAATTAAAAAAACGCATCATCATAAATGTGACACTTAAGTGTACGGCAACTTGTAAAGAGGAAGAAAACAAATTTTTTGATATTAGTCAAATAGTTACAACTTAATTTGTCACATTTGCCCTTTATTAATGAAGAGTAATGGTATTAACATTCAAATTTTCATTAAAACATCATTATTACGAGGCTTCATGCAACCCGTGCGATGCCCGGTATAGTGGTTGAGGGTTCATGTTTTTACCAATAATGTTGTATATGATGGTATTTAGATACATGTTAGATAATTTGCATTATATTTATTATTTAGATTGCTAATAATGTTATCATTATTTTAATTTATATTATCTTTGTGGAATATATACTTAGATGCCTAATAATGTTATAATTACTTTTGTATTTACATTACTTTATTTCCATTAAAAGTTTTTATTAACATAGTCTTTTCATATGTAGTATTTTAATTTGAGTAAGTTACATAAGTGTTTTGTTTATTATTTATTTGTGTCTTTTGTTATTAGGAATTATATAACTATTTGTACTCTTCAATGGCAAATTTCGAGTTGTTAGAGAATTTGATGAATATTTCAGGATCATCAAAATTGCATGATTGTATGCGTTTGTGGTTTGTGCAACAGGCATGTGAAGATGATGCATTATCAAAGTTGCTTTTTGACTGTTGTCATCATTTGAGGCGTGTAATGGCTAAAAACAACACGATGATTTTGAACATGGAAGCGTTAGGTCATCGTGGTGTAGCTTTAGATTCGATCGATGCTTTGAGAAAGACGCAAGAGAGGCATCGTGTAATGC
>BPTQ01000007.1:128356875-128443120 GCA_019973895.1 Chrysanthemum seticuspe
TTGAAAAAGGTAAACGACAGTTCTCCCTTTTGAAGAAAAAGGTTCTAAATTACTTTGCGGAAGTGGAGAATTTGTCAAATACCTGATATTATTAGGACGTTCAAATTCTAAGTTTCTGGTCTAGTCCCATATATTACCGTACAAAACAATGTGTAGAAAACCTCGTTCTTATCTGGTAAGTTAATTGTGCCCGTCCCCAGGTATATGGAAATCTCATTTACCGGTCTCGATAGTAGCTTATCCAAGAGAAGAAGGTTGTGTCCCTTAAGTTGGATTTATACGTGTCGATATGAAAAAACTGTGACCTTTACTTCACTTATTGGCTTACTCTCGAAAATATCTGTTTCTACCCCCTAGACACAATCTAGGTTCATATCATCCCTCGAATTAATTTTACAAACTAGTTAGTTTAAGTTAACGATTCCGTAAAGCTTACCGAGCCCTAACCACGCTCTTGGTGTTACGTCGGTGGAAAGTTGATGCCGACTATTCACCTGTATGATGTAGAGCCGTTATGTTGCGTGGTTGGCACCGGCTTTATCGTCGAGATTAATGATTACTGAAACCACTACCATAAGGATGTTCTCTATAATAACATTGATTGTCCCTACTTCCAAACTTTGCATAAAGACTCAACGTAAGTCTTATGTACAGTGAAGTTATAGGTAACAATAAGGGTATACCCCTTCTTCCTAAAGTACTTTTCTATGGTATAATGTTGTTGTACAGACAAGCGTTCTGGTTTTCCCGAAAACAGTGTTACTTTCTTATGATAAGTATATAGTATGTTGTCGCTTTATTGGTATGGACCCCTGCCCGTGTTAATTGAATGGTCTATTCTTGCTCCAAAAGATGTGTAACAAAACATGCCATTATATACCCTGATCTGGTCTTTGAATCTTAAACTTGCAGGATTATTATAGTCCATAAACTGTTTAAGAGGTGAAGGCGTTTCATTAAATCTTGGAAAAAGAAGTTTTCCCTCTTGACAGCAAATGGAAAAAGTTGCGTTGGAGGCGCTCTTTGATTTATCGCTTCTCTCCTGATACCACATAATCGCTTTGCAATTTTGACACTCAAATGATGGATGCCCAATATCATGGTAAACAACGGAAACACCTTGCCAAAAAAGGTAAATTTTATTGGGAATAACAACATTTTTATCCATCAAATAACATAAGCCATGAATTATTAAATATGAAATTACCTGCAGATGCATGTGCGGCTCCGTGTGCTTTTTTTTTAGCTGCACGCTGTGAGAGCGTCCCTGTATGAATAACATTAAGGTATTATTCATTATTACGGAAACAATTGTGTGCCAAATGTAATTTGGTTAGTTAAACACCTGCTGATCTTCGTTTTTTATACATAAAGGGTTGATTTGAAGCATAAGGCATTTGACTCGCTGTCATATTTGGTAAATCACCCCCTGAGCGTGATGTTTGTCCTAACAAATTACGGTGAACACGCGAATCAGGTATCAATTGTTGCAACAATGTTGCACTATAATAATGCAAGTGAATGTTTGGCGCTGGTGTATACCTGTAAATGATTTGACAGTTTCATTTAGCCGCAAACCACAATAGCTTTGTGTTATTCCACTTTCACTGACAATTGTTTTCGAATCAATAACGAAAGATTTCTGCAACAGGTCTGACAGGGATGGAACATGAGCATGATCATTTTCTGACCCTGTAACGGAAAAACAAATATGGATTTAATCATATACATAATTGGGAGGTATAGTATTTGTTAACCTAAAAAACCCTAACCCCTAAACCCTAAAAACCCTAACCCCTAAACCCTAAAAACCCTAAACCCCTAAAACCCTAACCGCTAAACCAAAAAACCTAAACCCTATCCGCTAAACCGTAAGAAACCTAAACACTTAACCCCTAAAAAACTTAACCCAAAAAAGTCAAACCCCTAAACACTAAACACCTAAACCCTAACTGTAAACCCTAAACCCACAAAAAAGTCGGAAAAAAAAAAATTCGTCGAAAGTATATGATGTGGGATATCAAATTAAAGGTAATTTTATGCTTGTTGTGATGGTATGATTAGTTTCGTCTAACGATTAATGGTTTGTGAGATATTTAGTTTTTAAAAATGAAGGTGAAAGTTTATTTTATTGTTTTGATGAAAAAATGAGTGGTTGAGAATGGTTTATTTGATCTTTAGTTTTTTTCTGATCTTTATTGAACCAAACTCATTTTGTTAAATTAAAATGTACCTGTATTCATTTAGTATTTGGATGATATGTATCAATTATGCAACACATAACCTTGCAGGTTTGGAAAGATATAGAAGCAAGATGTATATTAAATCATCTCTTGGGATTCTAGTGGTGAACTGATGCAATAAGTGTAATGAACAATGAAGAGGTTTCTATGTAAGTATCTACAGGTTTTTATGATTCTTATTATTGCTTTAATAATGAGACTGATTTTTTTCCAATATAAAATAATAACTTGTTATGTATAATACACAAATTCAGGATGGTTAATCTATATAACATATGTAGAAAGTAAGAAACTCTTAATTGTTATAAAATAATATAGGAATAAACATGTTTAAAAAATTGCCTTATAAGATAAGTTTATATCACACTTGTCATGTATAAAATAATAATGTATGTGTAAAGTAAACATATGTAGTGGATGGTATAAATACATATAAATAGAAAGAGGGTTTCAAACTCATATAATTCATACCAAACATAATGTTATAGTCATTATTTAATTCATTAGGTATATAATAAAGTCGATTTTAGGCAATCTTGGTGATTGCATTAAGCAGCATAACCATCTTCAATATCTGTATCATTTCAGATTTAAAACAACATCGTCCTAACATTTGGGTAATTTCCGAAGGTTTTGAAAAATTATTTATTAAGTAGTCACAATTAATCAATCACATGTATTCATGAATTTAGATGACCGGTTGTGTACTTTAAGTTGTTCAATTATTTAAAGGGTTGTATGAGTGAATGAAAATAGTGGATACTATAGGAGAGTTAGAGAATTATACAGAAATAGGATTCATTAATTGGATGTTTGGTTACATGTTCATCACATGAAAGGGTTATAGGAGTGATTAAAAAAGGGGATACAATAGGAAAAGTAGTAAACGACATAGATATTATTTTCATTAATATAAATATATGGTTCATTCACATATTTAGTTTGTTCATGAAACATTACACTTGGTAACCATGTCTAATGGAGAAACTGAAAAAGGACTAATAATTTTAAGATACCTAAACAAATATCTTGTACATTAAACATTACAATTGGTAACAATGTCTGATGAAAGAATCAAAAGAACCACAATTGCTTTCATGGTCATCTGGCATTACTAACACACATAGCTATTTGATCTCATGTAGAAATTGTCCAAAGCCACATTATGTTCATCTTGGAGGTACCTGAAATGGAGTTTAGCACAAAAACAAACAATATTTTGTTGGATGGCAAACCAAAACATGTTGTCAGAAAAAAACAAAACCAAATGTAATGGAACGGCTAATTATCGTGTCTTCCAAACAACAAATAAAACAAAAGTAAAACAAAATCCCAAGAGTAGTTTTTATCAAATGTATTATTATTGTCAAAAGCATTCGTTTTATAAAGGCTTGATGGGACGCTCATTGGATGGGGTCATTCAGATTCTTCAACCACAAACCTGTTTACAAAATATATAGGGAGAAACGTGTTATTATGCAGGCAAACGTAAAAGGGATAGCGGGAAAAAAGTGTAAGTCAATACGTGCTAACCGTCTATGTTTCTTCTTGACGGGCAGGGCGCTGTTATCCCCATCCTGCTCAACGTCGACAGTTATTAGTTCAACAACCGCGTCCAAATTATCAATATCAACACTGCATACAACGGAAAATGATTATTATGTTAGATGTATTGTAATAGTAAGATAGATAGGGTAAAGATATTTTGTTGTCACCCAAAGGTTTTAAGATCGCTGACCTGTCATCTTTATTATCATTTGCATGGTTGGTCTTTATCAGCCGTTTGAACGGTGGGCTGGATGTTGAAGATGTAGTATTACTTGCAATATCAGACGCATCACCTTGTACATCATTAACCGGCAGTAGTCCATGTTTTGTAGTTGAATCATCAACAACCACCCTGCAAACAATGGAATTCTATCAGTAAGTGACTTTATAAAAATACATGTTGTATTGTTTTTTTTTTGGTTTCGAATACCTTTTCCGTTTCCTATCCTCTACAGGTTTGGACGGTGTAGTGAGGGTTGGCGATCGAGCGGGTGACTTGGATGATGAGCATGTAACAGCGGTTTCATTGTCAACGGTGATTGCGCTGGTGGGTTCAGCTGATGTATTATGTGAGTCAACTTCCCAACACGTAAAACTCTCAAATGTTCCATATTCATAATACGTGTGAGATTTGATTTCAAACATGTGTGTTGTCCCAATGAGGTCAGATATAGGTGATGGCAAGTTTGCATGATCGTCTGAACCCTGTAGATTAAGTGGTGAGTAATGGGAATGATGTAATAATGTGTAATTAAGCGGGGATTTATAACTGTACCTCATCCTCATCGGTCACTAACGCTGAAGCTGGGAACCCGATCAATCCAACAGACGCATCATCAAAAAGGACCACAACAGTCTGCTCGGTAGCATCAGATATACCAAGTTCAAGACGATATCTGAAGGAAACATTCAGCGCATGGTAAATGTCAAGGTGAGCAATTTTATATAATACATTAAAACAATCAAAATATAAAATGCAAATATGGCATTACCTTATTACCGGGTATTCAACTGGTCTGCTGCATGACTCGCACCAAAATCTCCCATTCTTTCTAGTAGCCCCTTTCCTGCAGTTGTCTCCCCCGCACGATGGGAAATTCCATCCCTTTCTAGTACGCACATTATCAATCTTGGCCTTAATTATGAAAGCGGCAGACTGTGTATAAATTAGATTCGTAAATGTTGTGAATTATAAAGATAATATAGAGATGACGAATGCATAATAACACGTACATCATTCCTTTTATTTCGGGCCCACATGAGAAGATTCTCGATAGATCCTTCTCTTGGTTCAGAGCCGTCTACCCGCAAAGATCCTTTTGAGGCATCAGTTATGCTAACAAACAATTGTATGATTTGTTAAACTTTGCTGGTTTTAGGATATATTCAATAATAAGAATTAGCTTCTCACCAAGTCTCTGTATTCAATTCTTTAATCGCAGGAATGTCGACGGAATCTAGGAGTTGGGTGGATGAACTGCTGGATAGATAGAGCTTATCTAGAAGGTAATATCAAAGGTAAATGTGTAAATGAAAAGTGTTGAACATGCAAAAGGTAAATAGTCCATAACCCACTTACTGTTATATTGCTTTGCAGAGGTTGAAGTCACCACAACAGGACACATGCCAACGTGCGTCGCCTTCTTCTCAATTAACACATCAGCAAGGCCTCCCCACAGGGTCACCCGTATGGACTGGCCCCTGATTACAAAGGGAATCGAAACAAAAGAACAGTAAGTTTCCTATTACATATTGGCAAAAAAAATGCATTTTCACAACATCCTTTGCAACAAATATAAACTTCAACCTATGATTCGCCAAGTAGAAATCAAGGTTTTTGGCTCCTGTTTTGGTGTAGTTCATCCTACCCACATTTGTCACATAACCTACAGCATCTGAAAGGTAAAAGCTTTTATAGCAACAATATTTAAAAAAAAAAGTATTTTAAGATACCTAAACAAACACCACATTACCAATGAGATATTTGTTTTCCGTGGGCTTTATATGATCAAAATCAACCAATTGTAACGGATACCTAACAAATCCCTTAGATATAACCAAAGATTTCCTTATGCTTGTTGATCCATTAAACTCAAGCATGAACGTATCGTCCTTCCTGATACGAAAATCTTCTTTGTTTTGCATGACTACAAAATTTTTGACCGAATATATAGCACCCTCTTTTAACTTCAAGAAATTGTGAGCTACTGTTGCCTTGGCGGTACAGTGGATAACATTTCCCTGCATAAAAAGCATGTAAGAAAAAATTGACAAACAACAGACATTTTATAACTTTTGTATTACAGGTTGGCATTATTCAGGTTTTTCACAGATGGTGATGGATGTCAACATACTTTAGCATCGGACACCAAGAAATCAGTGCTCAAGTATCTGCCTGAAGGAGCATTTATATCCCACATCCTACAAAGCATCACTACGATCGTGCCGGTCTCATCCAATTTCAATTCGTCCAGTAACAATAGTGCATTAGGTCCTCCGTTTTCTAAGGCCATAATTATAGAGATAACGGTCGTTTTTTCACTTGTATGCCTACCCAGAATGAGTGTGCAGATAATGGGTTGTATGGGTTGTAAGGCTTATTTATGCAGGTTCCATTTAGTAATGTTTTAATTCTAGATTGATCCATATTCTTTGAGGTTGCAAATTGGCAGCCCTTTTGTGCTTCCAACATTGAATACGTGTTTAGTGTGAAGGTCCGAGCATTCAATCCAGGGTTATATTTCATTCAAGTCGAGGCTCTTCATTGCACAAACTGGAAATTTCTTTAAACTCGAGCCTCTTCATAAACCAAACTGAATTTGCATTGAATATGAGGGCATACTAAACCGAAATCATTTGTAGTTATTTTGGTATGCATAAAGATGTTTGTACGGTACTTTCGGTTGTGCACAACCCCCCTTGCACATTAAATTAAGGGGGATAAGCTTTAAGTAGTATAGATTCTCATCCATTGATCAACTTTGGCTAGCAAGATCTAAGGACTAAAAATCCTTCCTATCCTTCCTACATTAGTTTACATTCTACAATAACCAAACTCTATATATATATATATATATATATTAGATATATGATTTTATTTTTTCACTTTGCTTGCATCAAAGGCGTAAAGAATGACACAAATATTCACGCTTTCTCCATCTGGGTTTTCTTTATATGTTGAAAATGTGTGATAAAGAATGACGCAATTTCAAAACAAAGAATCAGGTTAACATAAAGAAAATTGTTGATAGAGTTAAATCTTTGTTAATTGAAACAAATCAGAGGTATTGGAAATGTCTATAAAGTGTTTGATGAAATGCTTCATTGAATTTTCTTTAGTTGTAGACTTTAAAGTTGTTAACTAATTTGTTAAATTCAGTTTCGTAGTATCATTATCAAATTAACTACAATGGATTAAAGTTTAGTTGCTGAGGTGACTTTTACTTGTGTTCGAATGCAGTAGATTGCTTTGGGTTGTTGTTGATTTCCATGAGACATGGAAGACACATAGGGAATATTACTAAGATACACGACATATGCTTTGGTTGTTGCTGATTGAAATTGGTGTTAACTACTTTTGATGTCCGTCGGTTTCTCCGATCGGTAATGATGATATTGTGACCAGATTCCGGTTATGTATTTGTAAAAGATGAGGATGTAGAGTTGTTTGAGGATGCAGAGTTGTTTCATGAGTTATTTGTAAAAAGATGAGGTTATGTAATTTTCATAAGTTATTTTTTAGTTTATAGTCTTTTAGTTTCTAATTTTTATAAAAATCGTTGTTTATTATACGTGATGTTTATTGATAAAAAATGTTGTTCATTAATAAAAAAATGTTGTTTATCAATAAAAAGAGTTGTTCATCAGTTTTTTTTTGTTGAAGAACATCATAATGTACATCTGTTTTCTTTTATGTTGTTCATCAGTTACATCACAATGTTTATCAGTTAGATTACGTTATTCATCCGTTTTCTAAACAAAATCATGTTGTTCGTTAGTTTTCTAAAAAAAATCACGGTGTTCATCAATTACTCTTTGTTCATCAGTTAGTCTTATCCATCAATAAACAATTGTCATCAATAAAAAATGTTATTAATCATAATTAAAAATATTTGTTCATCAATAAAAAATGATTGTTCATCAATTCATCATAGTGTTCATCAGTTCTCTTTAATTTTGTTCATCAGTTACATCACCGTGTTTATCAATAAAAATGTTGTTCATCGTATGTTTTGTTCATCAATAAAAAGTGTTGTTCATCAATAAAAAGAGCTATTCATTTGTTCATTAATATAAAAGTGATGTTCATCAATAAAAATTGTTGTTCATAAGTAAAAAGAGTTGTTCATTAGTTCATCACAATATTCATCAGTTCTCTTTCATTTTGTTTATGAGTCACATCATAATGTTCATCAATTAGATCATCTTGTTTATCAATTTTTTAACAAAAAAAGTCATAATATTCTTCAGTTCATCAGTTTTCTAAAAAAAATCATAAAATTCATAAGTTCACCAGTTTTGCAAAAAAATCACAATGTTCGTCAGTTTTTTAAAAAAAATCACAAAGTTCATTAGTTAGGTCACAATGTTGATCAGTTCATCAGTCAATTGTTGTTTATTAGTTCATTAGTTAATCTCGTTCATCAGTTAGTATTGTTTATCAATTCATTAGTTAGATCACTTTGTTTATCAGTTCTTTTTTCATCATCAAACTTGCATATTCACCATGAACAACAACTAAAAATGAATTGTAGTACACCAATTAGTGCTTTTAAATGTACTTTTATAAGGAAAATTGTGACAACTCGTACTTTCAGGTCATTTTTCAAAACATTATTCATGCTTCACCATTTATCATTTATCGTAAACTAGGTTTACGAGTATCAAATTCGCGTAACCTTAGTGGTTTAGCTGCGAATTCATGAACCAATCATCGAGGACATTTCATATAGACTAAGTTTAGTCTACATATCGTTAGCATCATTATCATCATATTAGTTCATGCATGGTTTTGCATTTTACATTAAACGTATAATTTTCATATTAAATAAACGTTATCGCGTGATTAATTATTTTGAACAATTGATCCGATACTTCCAAAAATTATCCTGATATATTTTTATACTTATATTAAGATTATAAAATAATATTATGAGTTTACCCAGTGTTTTAAATTTATTTTGTATATAAATTGTTATATTTATATAATTACGACGGTTTTCTTAAATACTACACGATAATTATTATTTCACTCAATTTTTGCAAGAAATGTATTTTTATAATTTTTATGATCTCAATATATTTTATCTTGACCCGTTAAAAGTTATTTTTATCTAACGCTACCCTAAATACTCAAATGTGTATACAATTTAACACTTAACTTCAATTAACTTACATTTAATTATATTTATACATAATAAATATATATATATATATATATAAAAGTAATGACTAACACCCCCTTGTCGACAAGGGGGGTGAGTCATTTGTGTTTACAAAATATCTACTCTTGTTAATGTATTATACTAATTAAATCAAACACATACACAATTATTTTGCAAAGTGAAAAAGATCAACCATTTCTTTTCTATCCTCTTGCTAGAACCGGCAACCACAAGGGATCAAGAAGGAGATCATATATTTTTCTCTAATCAAGTTTTATATACTCTAGTATCACTCTTGATTAAGGTTGTGTAATATAAACCTTGGGTGATTAGGAAAAATCCTTTGTTCTTATAACCTCATCAAGTTAACTTGTAAGCTTTTCATATTCATGATCATATTTCATATTCATTTTCATGTTCATTTCATTAAGCTTGAGAAAACATGCAAGACTTATGGATGTTTATACCACTTTTTCATTAATTTTAAGAGTTATATATATATGTCATCCTATAATTATTCCTTGTAATATATTACTCTTGGTGATGTCTAGGAAACCATGACACCCTAAGAAGGTGTATGGTAGGATTAGAATAGCTTCGGAGTTGTTTTGAATGGATTAGAATAGGTTTGGCGCGAGAAAAACTCATTTCGACAAGTTTTAAAAAGGGTCTGTCCTTATTTTCAAAATCTGGAATTTTCGACAGTAGATAAAATTTTTTGGCCTAGATATTTAGAAAATACACTTTAAACGAAACCGTGGCCGCTTGAACGGATTAAAACGGAGCTATAACGAAGAAGTTATGAATTTTTCAAGTTAGGCGACGAAAACTATAAATCCTGAAAATTTCAGCATGTTATGTCTATTTTGTACGAGTCAAAAATGAGGCTTAGGCATTATAAATTATTTCGACTTATCAAAAATATATTAGTATACTTTGATATTAAGCTAAGGACATATAAAACGTAGAAAACGGATTTGTAACGATTAAATTATACACGTTTTCACAAAGTTGCCGTAACTTCATTATATAAGAAAAACTATATTATTTCTAATAGACAAGTATTACGGCAAAACAAGTGACCATATTGAAGGTCGTTTTTAACATTGATGTAGAACTTTTTATAAAGTGATGTCTTCTAGTAAAAGTAAGTTCGCCAAGCATATTTTTCAAAATGTCCGACCGTTTGTCTAGCGGAGTTGTAATGAATTAAATATGGTTACTCAAACTTGGCCGAAAACCAACCTTAAACTATACTTTGGACTAAAGTACCATACTTAACCTATATTTTTCTTTGTGATCGAGACCTCTAGTATGGAAACTTAAACACTAAAACTTTGAGATAATGATACGAGCTTCCTAAAACCATTGAGTTCGTTTCCTAACGCTCGACGTGCACCATTTTACGACTAGCTTTTAGAAGCCGTTTTAGTCACTTTCATGGAAATTTCAACGACATTATTTTACGACGAAAAGTTATAATCTCTTAATAAATCACTAAATGATTATCGTCGGATATCATTTCAACATAAATACATGTAAAATAATTTAAAAATGGTCAAGACGTTAAAAGATTATTTTTCGACGAAAAGTATTATTTTCAAAAATTCATAAGTGGTATAAATATCATTCGGATTGAATGCATAACATTACATTATAACTTATTACATATCATATCATCCATAATAGGTCAGTTTCGAGATTCACGCTACATTTCGGTGTAACCACTTTTGTCTTCGCATCAATTCATCAAGTGAGTTTTCATAGCCCCGTTGTATACATTTATACTTATTTTCAAACCTACGGGGGAGAATACATTGCACATCATTTTTATTACGATGCCAAGTATATCAAATTCATTTACATTGCTTAAGTTACCTCATGCCAATTGAATGTCCCCATTATATAACATGAACCGTTAATTTCATAGAAGCGAGGGTGAGTGGATAGATCTATCGAGGGTGACTCCTCGATCCGGGTTGGTGGATTCCAACTGGTTAAACGGATGCATTTCATTTAATATCATTATTTGAGTTGTTTGGCAAACACTCTGTTGGGGCGAACATCATGATCAGTCTAGTTTCGGTGTCATGGACTTATAGCAATTGTAACATTTTTATGTGGCATAATTGTCATACATGGTCTATACTTGTGTAGTCGTATAAATCATTTTCATAAACCTATGATTTCTCACCAACATTATTGTTGACCGTTTTAGCAATGTATTTTCAGGTAACTAAGACATTCGCATCATGGCACTAATAAGGAACTCTCATAGAGTCGCGGCGTCGACGCGTCTCATTGTATATTATGGTTTTCTTTCAAAACATCGTTTGACTTGTAATGATATTTTCCGCAAAATTTATCAACTTTTGGGACCTATCTTGTAACTCTGAATGTTTTATATAAATATCAAACGATGTGTTTTTAAACGACACTTTAGGTCGTTCAATATAACTGCGATTGTGATGCTATGACAGTCAATCCCCAGAAATTCCATTCCGCTGCAAAACAGATAATTTGGGGGTGTGACAGATTGGTATCAGAGCTTCAGTTATAGAGAACTAGGTTGTATCATTGACCCTAGACTATAACTACATTATCATAGCATCTCATCATTTCATCATAAGTGCATATTCACTTTACATGCGGATTCATATACACTTTATTCGAGTTATTTACTTTTATTTTACATCGGTTGTCACAGAGATGTCTTCAGATTCTGACCCTATCCCTCTATCATCTGGCACGAACATGGAGGATGTCTCATCCGACACCAACATGAACGATGCCTTATCACACACTGTAGTTTTATCTTCTATTGGCTCTACTTCAGATCTACCACTTAAATGTGTATACAATTTAACACTTGACTTCAATTAACTTACATTTAATTATATTTATACATAATATAAAAATATATATATATAAAAGTAATGACTAACACCCCCTTGTCGACAAGGGGGGTGAGTCATTTGTGTTTACAAAATATCTACTCTTGTTAATGTATTATACTAATTAAATCAAACACATACACAATTATTTTGCAAAGTGAAAAAGATCAACCATTTCTTTCCTCTCCTCTTGCTAGAACCGGCAACCACAAGGGATCAAAAAGGAGATCATATATTTTTCTCTAATCAAGTTTTATATACTCTAGTATCACTCTTGATTAAGGTTGTGTAATATAAACCTTGGGTGATTAGGAAAAATCCTTTGTTCTTATAACCTCATCAAGTTAACTTGTAAGCTTTTCATATTCATGATCATATTTCATATTCATTTTCATGTTCATTTCATTAAGCTTGAGAAAACATGCAAGACTTATGGATGTTTATACCACTTTTTCATTAATTTTAAGAGTTATATATATATGTCATCCTATAATTATTCCTTGTAATATATTACTCTTGGTGATGTCTAGGAAACCATGACACCCTAAGAAGGTGTATGGTAGGATTAGAATAGCTTCGGAGTTGTTTTGAATGGATTAGAATAGGTTTGGCGCGAGAAAAACTCATTTCGACAAGTTTTAAAAAGGGTCTGTCCTTATTTTCAAAATCTGGAATTTTCGACAGTAGATAAAAATTTTTGGCCTAGATATTTAGAAAATACACTTTAAACGAAACCGTGGCCGCTTGAACGGATTAAAACGGAGCTATAACGAAGAAGTTATGAATTTTTCAAGTTAGGCGACGAAAACTATAAATCCTGAAAATTTCAGCATGTTATGTCTATTTTGTACGAGTCAAAAATGAGGCTTAGGCGTTATAAATTATTTCGACTTATCAAAAATATATTAGTATACTTTGATATGAAGCTAAGGACATATAAAACGTAGAAAACGGATTTGTAACGATTAAATTATACACGTTTTCACAAAGTTGCCGTAACTTCATTATATAAGAAAAACTATATTATTTCTAATAGACAAGTATTACGGCAAAACAAGTGACCATATTGAAGGTCGTTTTTAACATTGATGTAGAACTTTTTATAAAGTGATGTCTTCTAGTAAAAGTAAGTTCGCCAAGCATATTTTTCAAAATGTCCGACCGTTTGTCTAGCGGAGTTGTAATGAATTAAATATGGTTACTCAAACTTGGCCGAAAACCAACCTTAAACTATACTTTGGACTAAAGTACCATACTTAACCTATATTTTTCTTTGTGATCGAGACCTCTAGTATGGAAACTTAAACACTAAAACTTTGAGATAATGATACGAGCTTCCTAAAACCATTGAGTTCGTTTCCTAACGCTCGACGTGCACCATTTTACGACTAGCTTTTAGAAGCCGTTTTAGTCACTTTCATGGAAATTTCAACGACATTATTTTACGACGAAAAGTTATAATCTCTTAATAAATCACTAAATGATTATCGTCGGATATCATTTCAACATAAATACATGTAAAATAATTTAAAAATGGTCAAGACGTTAAAAGATTATTTTTCGACGAAAAGTATTATTTTCAAAAATTCATAAGTGGTATAAGTATCATTCGGATTGAATGCATAACATTACATTATAACTTATTACATATCATATCATCCATAATAGGTCAGTTTCGAGATTCACGCTACATTTCGGTGTAACCACTTTTGTCTTCGCATCAATTCATCAAGTGAGTTTTCATAGCCCCGTTGTATACATTTATACTTATTTTCAAACCTACGGGGGAGAATACATTGCACATCATTTTTATTACGATGCCAAGTATATCAAATTCATTTACATTGCTTAAGTTACCTCATGCCAATTGAATGTCCCCATTATATAACATGAACCGTTAATTTCATAGAAGCGAGGGTGAGTGGATAGATCTATCGAGGGTGACTCCTCGATCCGGGTTGGTGGATTCCAACTGGTTAAACGGATGCATTTCATTTAATATCATTATTTGAGTTGTTTGGCAAACACTCTGTTGGGGCGAACATCATGATCAGTCTAGTTTCGGTGTCATGGACTTATAGCAATTGTAACATTTTTATGTGGCATGATTGTCATACATGGTCTATACTTGTGTAGTCGTATAAATCATTTTCATAAACCTATGATTTCTCACCAACATTATTGTTGACCGTTTTAGCAATGTATTTTCAGGTAACTAAGACATTCGCATCATGGCACTAATAAGGAACTCTCATAGAGTCGCGGCGTCGACGCGTCTCATTGTATATTATGGTTTTCTTTCAAAACATCGTTTGACTTGTAATGATATTTTCCGCAAAATTTATCAACTTTTGGGACCTATCTTGTAACTCTGAATGTTTTATATAAATATCAAACGATGTGTTTTTAAACGACACTTTAGGTCGTTCAATATAACTGCGATTGTGATGCTATGACAGTCAATCCCCAGAAATTCCATTCCGCTGCAAAACAGATAATTTGGGGGTGTGACAGATTGGTATCAGAGCTTCAGTTATAGAGAACTAGGTTGTATCATTGACCCTAGACTATAACTACATCATCATAGCATCTCATCATTTCATCATAAGTGCATATTCACTTTACATGCGGATTCATATACACTTTATTCGAGTTATTTACTTTTATTTTACATCGGTTGTCACAGAGATGTCTTCAGATTCCGACCCTATCCCTCTATCATCTGGCACGAACATGGAGGATGTCTCATCCGACACCAACATGAACGATGCCTTATCACACACTGTAGTTTTATCTTCTATTGGCTCTACTTCAGATCTACCACTTAAATGTGTATAGAATTTAACACTTAACTTCAATTAACTTACATTTAATTATATTTATACATAATATAAAAATATATATATATAAAAGTAATGACTAACACCCCCTTGTCGACAAGGGGGGTGAGTCATTTGTGTTTACAAAATATCTACTCTTGTTAATGTATTATACTAATTAAATCAAACACATACACAATTATTTTGCAAAGTGAAAAAGATCAACCATTTCTTTCCTCTCCTCTTGCTAGAACCGGCAACCACAAGGGATCAAGAAGGAGATCATATATTTTTCTCTAATCAAGTTTTATATACTCTAGTATCACTCTTGATTAAGGTTGTGTAATATAAACCTTGGGTGATTAGGAAAAATCCTTTGTTCTTATAACCTCATCAAGTTAACTTGTAAGCTTTTCATATTCCTGATCATATTTCATATTCATTTTCATGTTCATTTCATTAAGCTTGAGAAAACATGCAAGACTTATGGATGTTTATACCACTTTTTCATTAATTTTAAGAGTTATATATATATGTCATCCTATAATTATTCCTTGTAATATATTACTCTTGGTGATGTCTAGGAAACCATGACACACTAAGAAGGTGTATGGTAGGATTAGAATAGCTTCGGAGTTGTTTTGAATGGATTAGAATAGGTTTGGCGCGAGAAAAACTCATTTCGACAAGTTTTAAAAAGGGTCTGTCCTTATTTTCAAAATCTGGAATTTTCGACAGTAGATAAAAATTTTTGGCCTAGATATTTAGAAAATACACTTTAAACGAAACCGTGGCCGCTTGAACGGATTAAAACGGAGCTATAACGAAGAAGTTATGAATTTTTCAAGTTAGGCGACGAAAACTATAAATCCTGAAAATTTCAGCATGTTATGTCTATTTTGTACGAGTCAAAAATGAGGCTTAGGCGTTATAAATTATTTCGACTTATCAAAAATATATTAGTATACTTTGATATGAAGCTAAGGACATATAAAACGTAGAAAACGGATTTGTAACGATTAAATTATACACGTTTTCACAAAGTTGCCGTAACTTCATTATATAAGAAAAACTATATTATTTCTAATAGACAAGTATTACGGCAAAACAAGTGACCATATTGAAGGTCGTTTTTAACATTGATGTAGAACTTTTTATAAAGTGATGTCTTCTAGTAAAAGTAAGTTCGTCAAGCATATTTTTCAAAATGTCCGACCGTTTGTCTAGCGGAGTTGTAATGAATTAAATATGGTTACTCAAACTTGGCCGAAAACCAACCTTAAACTATACTTTGGACTAAAGTACCATACTTAACCTATATTTTTCTTTGTGATCGAGACCTCTAGTATGGAAACTTAAACACTAAAACTTTGAGATAATGATACGAGCTTCCTAAAACCATTGAGTTCGTTTCCTAACGCTCGACGTGCACCATTTTACGACTAGCTTTTAGAAGCCGTTTTAGTCACTTTCATGGAAATTTCAACGACATTATTTTACGACGAAAAGTTATAATCTCTTAATAAATCACTAAATGATTATCGTCGGATATCATTTCAACATAAATACATGTAAAATAATTTAAAAATGGTCAAGACGTTAAAAGATTATTTTTCGACGAAAAGTATTATTTTCAAAAATTCATAAGTGGTATAAATATCATTCGGATTGAATGCATAACATTACATTATAACTTATTACATATCATATCATCCATAATAGGTCAGTTTCGAGATTCACGCTACATTTCGGTGTAACCACTTTTGTCTTCGCATCAATTCATCAAGTGAGTTTTCATAGCCCCGTTGTATACATTTATACTTATTTTCAAACCTACGGGGGAGAATACATTGCACATCATTTTTATTACGATGCCAAGTATATCAAATTCATTTACATTGCTTAAGTTACCTCATGCCAATTGAATGTCCCCATTATATAACATGAACCGTTAATTTCATAGAAGCGAGGGTGAGTGGATAGATCTATCGAGGGTGACTCCTCGATCCGGGTTGGTGGATTCCAACTGGTTAAACGGATGCATTTCATTTAATATCATTATTTGAGTTGTTTGGCAAACACTCTGTTGGGGCGAACATCATGATCAGTCTAGTTTCGGTGTCATGGACTTATAGCAATTGTAACATTTTTATGTGGCATGATTGTCATACATGGTCTATACTTGTGTAGTCGTATAAATCATTTTCATAAACCTATGATTTCTCACCAACATTATTGTTGACCGTTTTAGCAATGTATTTTCAGGTAACTAAGACATTCGCATCATGGCACTAATAAGGAACTCTCATAGAGTCGCGGCGTCGACGCGTCTCATTGTATATTATGGTTTTCTTTCAAAACATCGTTTGACTTGTAATGATATTTTCCGCAAAATTTATCAACTTTTGGGACCTATCTTGTAACTCTGAATGTTTTATATAAATATCAAACGATGTGTTTTTAAACGACACTTTAGGTCGTTCAATATAACTGCGATTGTGATGCTATGACAGTCAATCCCCAGAAATTCCATTCCGCTGCAAAACAGATAATTTGGGGGTGTGACAGATTGGTATCAGAGCTTCAGTTATAGAGAACTAGGTTGTATCATTGACCCTAGACTATAACTACATCATCATAGCATCTCATCATTTCATCATAAGTGCATATTCACTTTACATGCGGATTCATATACACTTTATTCGAGTTATTTACTTTTATTTTACATCGGTTGTCACAGAGATGTCTTCAGATTCCGACCCTATCCCTATATCATCTGACACGAACATGGAGGATGTCTCATCCGACACCAACATGAACGATGCCTTATCACACACTGTAGTTTTATCTTCTATTGGCTCTACTTCAGATCTACCACTTATAGTGACTGACACCGAGACCGAACCCTTTGAGGAGGGCGAAGTCGCACCTACCCCACCTGTTAGCCCTACACATGGCCCGATTCACCCACCATCACCACTATTATCATCATCATCTTCATCATACTATCTTAGGGATCCTATACCTACATTAGACTTGCCGCTCAAAAAGCGTGCACGTTTTGACATCCCTGCATCACCATCTACAGAGCTCGAACCACCTGTTAGGTTCGAGATAGGTGAGAGCTCAAAGGCTGCTGCTGCTAGACAGCCTTCCACTGAGACATTAGGGGCACATATAGATAGTCAACAGGTTCAGATTGATAGGATGTTAGGACAGTTGGAGGAACTGTCATTGGAGCGAGTGGAGACCATTGAGGAGGAGGTTGAAGGCCTCGTGATAGGTAGGGTTTCGATTGATATGGCTCATCAGGGTTTAGAATCTAGACAGTTAGAGAACCGGGAGCGCATTGTTGAGTTGAGGCAGGAGATGCCTGAGTTATACGACAGAGCCGAGATGGCACAGGACGAGCTTCAGCGTCATGCACAGGAGTTGGCATTAGCTCGTGAGAGCATGGTTACCGCACAGGGTCAGATTAGCGAGTTGAGGGGTTTGGTTGCTAGTTTGACTACACAGGTCCGAGATCTACAGGATCGAGATGGCAGAGCACCAGGAGGTGCCTAGTGTAGACTCTTATCATGTATAGTTTTTACTACTGTTATCCTAGTCACAAGGTGTGTGACATAGTTTAAAGAACTTGCTGTCTTTTGGTTGTTGTACAAACAAATATATCAAGTATTGACTCTACTATGTAGGAATGGTTTTACTATCTATGATATCGGTCCATGTAGGCCGAAATTTTCACGTATATTATCCACGTGTGTTGTGATTTTAATTGTGATATTTCGTGGTTGTTCCGTTGTGATTTCATTTATATTATACATGTTGTGGTTGTGGATATATATGTATAATGTTTGTTTCTACTTACGAGTTCTAATAATTGTTTCATCTTATGGTTTTGAAGAGTAATGGCGCCAAAGAAAACCACACCTGAATTGACTCAAGCGGCTATGCAGAAGTATGTGAACGATAGCATAGCCAATGCATTAAGGACTGAAAGAGCATCAGTGGCGGCTGCTGCTGAGGCTGCGGCAACTGTTGAGGCCGCTAGACTTGCTGCTGCTGCAGGTAATGCAGGAGGGTCCGGGGTTAGAAGCTGTTCGTATAAGGATTTTAAAAGTGGAGATCCCACTAAGTTCAAGGGTACTGAAGGGGCAACTGCCATGGTTAGATGGTTCGAGAAAATGGAATCCGTGTTTTTGTTATGTAATTGCCCGGAGGATAGCAAGGTTAAGTTTGCTACGAGTACACTACTGGATGGGGCAATGTCGTGGTGGAATTCATATGCTCAGCCGATGGGAATGGAAAATGCTTTCAAGATCACCTGGGAGCAATTCAAGAGTTTGCTAACAAGGAAGTATTGTCCGCGTACGGAGGTGAAAAAGTTGGAGACCGAATTCTATGAACTGGTAACTATTGGGAATGACATTGATGCTTACATTCGAAGGTTCCAAGAATTGGCCGCGTTATGCCCATCTATGGTTTCGGATAACGAAAAGCTACTGGAGGCTTTCATTGGGGGACTTCCCCAGGTTATTCAAGGAGATGTGATTTCTTTTGATCCACAAACGATTGAGGAATCCATCCGAGTGTCGCAAAAGCTCATGGCACAAGTAGTAAAGAGAAGCAACATCGCCAACATCAACCGAAACAACAACAATACCAACAACCGCTTCAATTACAACAGGAACCGAAACAATTACACCAACTATAACAACAATAACAACAACAAGCGAAAGTGGGACAACAATAATAGAGGTGGAAAATGTCACTCAACAACCACCTAAGAGACAAGAGGTTGCAAAGGCCTATGTTGCAGGCCCAACGGAGAAAAAGGGGTACACGGGGATTTTGCCTAAGTGTGAGAGGTGCTCGAGTCATCACAAACAGGGACGTTGTCCTGATCCATGCGGGAATTGTAAGAAAGTGGGTCATCAAACTAGGGAATGCAAGATGCCAGCTACGGGGGAAAATCATAAACAACAAGTGACATGTTTTGGTTGTGGAGAAAGGGGACACTACAAGACTGAGTGTCCAAAGGGAAGGAATCAAGGAAACAAGAATCAAGGTGGAATGGCACAAGGAAGAGCCTATGTCATGGGAGGTGGAGAAGCTAGGGAGGACCCGAATGTTGTCACGGGTACGTTCCTTATCAATAATCGTTATGCATCAGTTTTATTTGATTCGGGAGCCGATAAAAGTTTTGTGTCCACTATATTTGCACCTTTACTCAATATCAAACCAACCACATTAGACACATCATACAACATTGAATTAGCTAATGGTAACTTAATTAGCACCGACACCATTGTCCGTGGTTGTACACTCAATTTTCTAAATCATCCCTTCAATATAGACCTTATGCCCGTAGAACTTGGTAGTTTCGACGTCATCATCGGCATGGATTGGTTATCCAAACATCGTGCAAGAATAATTTGTGATGAAAAAGTTGTTCATCTTCCTTATAACGGCGAAACTTTGATCATTCGTGGGGAACGAAGTGGAACTAGACTCAGTATTATATCATGCATCAAAACGGAGAAGTACATAAAGAAAGGTTGTTTTGCTTTCTTAGCACATATAACCGAGAAGAAGTCGGAGGAGAAGCGACTTGAGGATGTACCGATTGCTCGAGAATTTCCTGAAGTCTTTCCCGAAGACTTACCAGGACTTCCACCGGCACGTCAAGTAGAATTTCATATTGACTTAGTGCCCGGAGCTGCACAAATTGCGCGAGCACCTTACCGATTAGCACCATCAGAAATGCAAGAGTTGTCTAACCAGTTGCAAGAACTTTTAGACAAAGGATTCATAAGGCCAAGTTCCTCGCCTTGGGGAGCACCGGTCTTGTTTGTGAAGAAGAAAGATGGATCCTTCAGAATGTGTATAGATTATAGAGAGCTGAACAAGTTAACGGTGAAGAATCCTTACCCACTCCCCAGGATCGATGACTTGTTCGATCAGTTACAAGGCTCTAGTATCTACTCAAAGATTGACCTAAGGTCAGGTTACCATCAACTTAGAGTGCGGGAGGAGGATATTCTGAAAACAGCGTTTAGAACACGTTATGGACATTATGAGTTTCAAGTGATGCCGTTCGGATTAACTAATGCACCTGCAGTATTCATGGATCTCATGAATAGGGTATGTAAACCATATTTGGACAAGTTTGTTATAGTGTTTATCGACGACATATTGATTTACTCAAAGAGCAAAGAAGAGCACGAAGGGCATTTAAGAACGATTTTAGTACTACTCAAGAATGAGAAGTTGTATGCCAAATTTTCGAAGTGTGATTTTTGGAACCGCAAAGTACAATTTCTTGGTCATGTCATCGATAGTCAAGGATTACAAGTAGACCCTGCAAAGATTGAAGCCGTAAAAGATTGGGCTACTCCAACAAATCCTACAGAAATCCGACAATTTCTAGGACTTGCCGGGTATTATCGAAGATTCATCGAAGGTTTTTCAAAGATAGCAAAAGCTTTGACCAAGTTGACACAGAAAAACAAGAAGTATGAATGGGGAAAGAAACAAGAAGCTGCTTTTCAGTTGTTGAAGCAAAAGCTTTGCAGTGCGCCAATTTTGGCACTACCTGAAGGAATTGAGAACTTCGTTGTATACTGCGATGCTTCACATAAAGGGCTTGGAGCTGTATTAATGCAAAACGAGAAGGTGATAGCTTATGCTTCTCGACAACTTAAGGTCCATGAGAAGAATTACACCACTCATGATCTTGAGTTGGGGGCCGTAGTTTTTGCACTCAAGATTTGGAGACACTACCTTTATGGTACAAAGTGCACAGTGTTTACGGACCACAAGAGTTTACAATATGTTCTTGATCAGAAGGAACTTAACATGAGGCAACGTCGTTGGTTGGAATTACTCAGCGATTATGATTGTGAAATCAAGTATCACCCGGGAAAAGCCAATGTTGTGGCTGATGCTCTTAGCCGGAAAGAAAGACCCAAACCTTTAAGAGCCAGATCATTAGGAATGACGATCAGTTCACCTTTACCATCAAAAATACTTGAGGCACAAATCGAGGCACTCAAGGAGGAAAACCGACCAAGTGAAAAGCTTTATGGTATGCCCAAAAATGCAAATGGCTTTGTAAAGAGAGCAGATGGAGTATTATGCTTCAAGGATAGAATGTGGGTACCATTTTATGGCGGGATACGAGAATTGATTATGCATGAGTCGCATAAGTCAAAGTATTCTATTCACCCAGGTTCTGATAAGATGTATCAGGATCTCAAGAAACTTTATTGGTGGCCGAACATGAAAGCGGAAATTGCCACGTACGTTAGCAGATGCCTTACTTGCTCTAAGGTAAAAGTCGAATATCAAAAACCTTCAGGATTACTCCAACAACCTGAAATTCCACAATGGAAATGGGAACGCATTACGATGGACTTTGTCACGAAACTTCCTAAGACATCGGGAGGTTACGACGCTATATGGGTAATTGTTGATCGTCTTACCAAATCAGCCCATTTCATACCAATTAGAGAGACTTATTCCATGGAACAACTCACTAGACTCTATGTCAAGGAAATAGTCTCGAGGCACGGAGCACCAATTTCCATCATTTCCGACAGAGATAGTCGATTCACTTCAAACTTCTGGAAATCATGACAAGATTCGTTTGGAACCAAATTAGAGATGAGCACAGCATATCATCCACAAACCGATGGTCAAATTGAAAGGACAATTCAAACATTAGAAGATATGCTGAGAGCATGTGTGATTGATTTTGGAAATGGTTGGGCTAACCATTTGCCATTGATAGAATTCTCGTACAACAATAGTTATCACACCAGTATAAAAGCGGCACCATTCGAAGCACTCTATGGTCGAAAGTGCCGATCACCTGTTTGTTGGGCCGAAGTTGGAGACGCACAACTCACTGGTCCAGAAATGGTACGGGAAACAACAGAAAAGATAGTTCAAATCCGAGATAGACTCAGAACTGCCAGAAGCCGACAGAAAAGTTACGCAGATGTTAGACGCAAACCATTAGAATTTCAAGTTGGCGACAAAGTGATGTTGAAAGTATCGCCTTGGAAAGGCGTGGTACGTTTTGGAAAACGCGGGAAGTTAAACCCGAGGTACATTGGGCCATTCAAAATTTTGAGCAGAGTTGGCCCTGTAGCTTATCGACTTGATCTACCGTCAGAACTTGGTCACGTACACAACACGTTTCACGTTTCAAACCTGAAGAAATGTCTTTCGGACGAATCACTCGTTATTCCATTGGAAGAAATTCAACTCGACGATAAACTAAATTTCGTGGAGGAACCTGTAGAAATTATAGACCGCGAGGTCAAGCAGTTGAAACAAAGTCGTATTCCTATTGTGAAGGTTCGCTGGAATTCTCGAAGAGGTCCTGAGTTTACTTGGGAACGGGAAGATCAGATGCGCCTCAAATATCCTCATCTTTTCACCGACAACACTGTAGGACCCAACAAGGACTGAATTCAGGGACTGAATTCCTTTTTGGATGGGCGAATGTGACAACTCGTACTTTCAGGTCATTTTTCAAAACATTATTCATGCTTCACCATTTATCATTTATCGTAAACTAGGTTTACGAGTATCAAATTCGCGTAACCTTAGTGGTTTAGCTGCGAATTCATGAACCAATCATCGAGGACATTTCATATAGACTAAGTTTAGTCTACATATCGTTAGCATCATTATCATCATATTAGTTCATGCATGGTTTTGCATTTTACATTAAACGTATAATTTTCATATTAAATAAACGTTATCGCGTGATTAATTATTTTGAACAATTGATCCGGTACTTCCAAAAATTATCCCGATATATTTTTATACTTATATTAAGATTATAAAATAATATTATGAGTTTACCCAGTGTTTTAAATTTATTTTGTATATAAATTGTTATATTTATATAATTACGACGGTTTTCTTAAATACTACACGATAATTATTATTTCACTCAATTTTTGCAAGAAATGTATTTTTATAATTTTTATGATCTCAATATATTTTATCTTGACCCGTTAAAAGTTATTTTTATCTAACGCTACCCTAAATACTCAAATGTGTATACAATTTAACACTTAACTTCAATTAACTTACATTTAATTATATTTATACATAATAAAAATATATATATATATATAAGTAATGACTAACACCCCCTTGTCGACAAGGGGGGTGAGTCATTTGTGTTTACAAAATATCTACTCTTGTTAATGTATTATACTAATTAAATCAAACACATACACAATTATTTTGCAAAGTGAAAAAGATCAACCATTTCTTTTCTATCCTCTTGCTAGAACCGGCAACCACAAGGGATCAAGAAGGAGATCATATATTTTTCTCTAATCAAGTTTTATATACTCTAGTATCACTCTTGATTAAGGTTGTGTAATATAAACCTTGGGTGATTAGGAAAAATCTTTTGTTCTTATAACCTCATCAAGTTAACTTGTAAGCTTTTCATATTCATGATCATATTTCATATTCATTTTCATGTTCATTTCATTAAGCTTGAGAAAACATGCAAGACTTATGGATGTTTATACCACTTTTTCATTAATTTTAAGAGTTATATATATATATGTCATCCTATAATTATTCCTTGTAATATATTACTCTTGGTGATGTCTAGGAAACCATGACACCCTAAGAAGGTGTATGGTAGGATTAGAATAGCTTCGGAGTTGTTTAGAATGGATTAGAATAGGTTTGGCGCGAGAAAAACTCATTTCGACAAGTTTTAAAAAGGGTCTGTCCTTATTTTCGAAATATGGAATTTTCGACAGTAGATAAAAAATTTTGGCCTAGATATTTAAAAAATACACTTTAAAACGAAACCGTGGCCGCTTGAACGGATTAAAACGGAGCTATAACGAAGAAGTTATGAATTTTTCAAGTTAGGCGACGAAAACTATAAATCCTGAAAATTTCAGCATGTTATGTCTATTTTGTATGAGTCAAAAATGAGGCTTAGGCGTTATAAATTATTTCGACTTATCAAAAATATATTAGTATACTTTGATATGAAGCTAAGGACATATAAAACTTAGAAAACGGATTTGTAACGATTAAATTATACACGTTTTCACAAAGTTGCCGTAACTTCATTATATAAGAAAAACTATATTATTTCTAATAGACAAGTATTACGGCAAAACAAGTGACCATATTGAAGGTCGTTTTTAACATTGATGTAGAACTTTTTATAAAGTGATGTCTTCTAGTAAAAGTAAGTTCGCCAAGCATATTTTTCAAAATGTCCGACCGTTTGTCTAGCGGAGTTGTAATGAATTAAATATGGTTACTCAAACTTGGCCGAAAACCAACCTTAAACTATACTTTGGACTAAAGTACCATACTTAACCTATATTTTTCTTTGTGATCGAGACCTCTAGTATGGAAACTTAAACACTAAAACTTTGAGATAATGATACGAGCTTCCTAAAACCGTTGAGTTCGTTTCCTAACGCTCGACGTGCACCATTTTACGACTAGCTTTTAGAGGCCGTTTTAGTCACTTTCATGGAAATTTCAACGACATTATTTTACGACGAAAAGTTATAATCTCTTAATAAATCACTAAATGATTATCGTCGGATATCATTTCAACATAAATACATGTAAAATAATTTAAAAATGGTCAAGACGTTAAAAGATTATTTTTCGACGAAAAGTATTATTTTCAAAAATTCATAAGTGGTATAAATATCATCCGGATTGCATGCATAACATTACATTATAACTTATTACATATCATATCATCCATAATAGGTCAGTTTCGAGATTCACGCTACATTTCGGTGTAACCACTTTTGTCTTCGCATCAATTCATCAAGTGAGTTTTCATAGCCCCGTTGTATACATTTATACTTATTTTCAAACCTACGGGGGAGAATACATTGCACATCATTTTTATTACGATACCAAGTATATCAAATTCATTTACATTGCTTAAGTTACCTCATGCCAATTGAATGTCCCCATTATATAACATGAACCGTTAATTTCATAGAAGCGAGGGTGAGTGGATAGATCTATCGAGGGTGACTCCTCGATCCGGGTTGGTGGATTCCAACTGGTTAAACGGATGCATTTCATTTAATATCATTATTTGAGTTGTTTGGCAAACACTCTGTTGGGGCGAACATCATGATCAGTCTAGTTTCGGTGTCATGGACTTATAGCAATTGTAACATTTTTATGTGGCATGATTGTCATACATGGTCTATACTTGTGTAGTCGTATAAATCATTTTCATAAACCTATGATTTCTCACCAACATTATTGTTGACCGTTTTAGCAATGTATTTTCAGGTAACTAAGACATTCGCATCATGGCACTAATAAGGAACTCTCATAGAGTCGCGGCGTCGACGCGTCTCATTGTATATTATGGTTTTCTTTCAAAACATCGTTTGACTTGTAATGATATTTTCCGCAAACTTTATCAACTTTTGGGACCTATCTTGTAACTCTGAATGTTTTATATAAATATCAAACGATGTGTTTTTAAACGACACTTTAGGTCGTTCAATATAACTGTGATTGTGATGCTATGACAGTCAATCCCCAGGAATTCCATTCCGCTGCAAAACAGATAATTTGGGGGTGTGACAAAAATCTCTCTTAAGCATTTTATCAAACACCGTGTGTCCACTAAATATGTGTAAAACGTCATTTTCAAAATATGGTATCTCACTCATATCATATCAGAATTGAGTGATTCAAATTTTTGGGTAAAGAACGGACAAAAATCAACAACTTTCGTGTTATAAGTTTTGCGTAATTTAACTTTTAAATTAGAATAGGATCGAAGATGCCGAAAATTTCAAGAATATCATAATCCACTTAAAATTAAAAAAATGTTACGATTTAAATCAAAATGCATATCAATTTAAATACAAATAAGTTTTAAAAATTATGGTGAAATCTGGCTTTTGTAAAAGTTCGTCATTTGAAAGTTATGTGCATTTGAAGTTCGGGGTGAAATTAAAAAACGCAAATAATAAAATTGTCATTTAACCGAAAATATAAAAAAATAGAGGGAGAAGGATAAATTTGATGAGACACATGTTACTCAATTAGTGGCTTTTAGGCTTTGCAAAATATTTACTTTGCAAGGGATCTCAACTCAACGTTTTGCCCATTAAATAGCAATAATTTTTTTTTTCAAATGTACCGATTTGGTATGTGAATTCTGAAAAAGTTGTGTAATGTAACGAACTTTTATATGTGTTGATGACGTGTCATATCTGAAGTCTGACACGTGACATCATTTATAACGTGACACATAATTAAAATATACACATCAAAACATTTTATAAAAATTCATTATATTTACATAACTTTTTAAAGTTCACGTAAATAAACGAGGAAAAAAAATAAAATAAAAAATCATCGTTGCTATTTTATTACCGAAACTCCTAAATGAATTTAATTTTAAAGGAATATGAGTAAACATCTTTGCGTGAGGAAAAAAACTGTGGCATGTCAGCGAAAGAGCCAATCAGCTAGTTTCTTTCCTCTTATGGCAAAAACACAACAAACACACACCACCTTACTCTGTAACTAAATACTTCCACAATTTTACTAGTAACAATTAATTCTTCATTCCAACACTCTTGCTTCTTTTTAAAAAACTCAAAATCACACATTATAACATCACTTTCTAAATCCTTTTACATTTTCACAATAGTACTAGTATTATTTGTTCCGATTATAGTTTGTTTTCTGTTTAATAATCCTTCATTGCTGACGTCATTCCGACCACCAAACCCTAACTCTTCCGACCATCATCTGCTTTCTTATGCAAGGTATAACCTTTGCTTTCTCTCTTTATGTGTTGTTTTTTCTATGATATATTTAGGGTGTGTTTGTTTCATTAAGATGTTTTGGGTCTGAATCTGACTACCACATCTTACTAGTAAGAGGTGGCTAGAAAGTCTAAATATGAACGAAATAATGTTGTTTGTTTTTGTATAAGTGTCGGAATGATTTTAAGTGCTCGTTTTTGCAATTTGTTTATTAAACCAACGCAATGCGATAATAAGTAACTTATGTAAATATGAAACAAGACTTTTTATCATAAATATAACATAGTTAATAAACAATCAAATATATTATATAAAGTTTACAAAACGAGTAAGAGGCAGTAAGACAAGTCTCTCACCTCTTACTGAGTAAGATGTTATATGTCTAACTGGGTCTTACTCAAAAGAAAAAAACAAACAAACAAAACGTCTGCCCACCTCTTACTGGTAAGAGTAAGAGGCCTAATAAGACATTTTTTTAAAAAACAAACACACCCTTAGTGTTATATTATTTCAGTTCACATTACTATTTTAGCTTGTACACTTGAGGTCTTTGGTCTAGTGGTATGCGAGTTGACCACTTGGCCACCAACCTAGAGGTTGTGGGTTCAAGCTTCGCTAAAGTCATTTGTGAGATATGTTATAAGATAGGGGTTATAGGGCGTGAAAAAATTTGCCGTTAAAAAAAAAGAAAAAACTATTTTAGTTTGTACTTTCCTCGAAGTGTGTGCAACTACCAAAGCCTAAACTTACTTTGAAAGTGTTTGAACTAGGTGGCTTTACTGAGGTATCTCGTGACTATTTTCAACCCTTTCATGGCCATCTCCAAATGTGTATCTAGTGAGGTTTGAACTAGGTCATTCGGCGGTGGTGGTTAAAAATTGGAATTATTTTAGATGATGCTTATTTTTAGGTGAAATAATACATGATTTTACATTTGTAGTTAATCTATTTCGATTTTGTTTGAGAAATAGAAAATGATATAGTTAATGCTTATAATTTACTCTAAATTGATGGTAACTTTTGGTAATTTTTTGACTAATTTCCCTGAAATCTTTTTGATATAAACAATTGGTTTCCTTAAGATAATGTAGCGTAATCCCCAACTTTTTTGCTAAACTAGGTTTAGGTTCTTCTTTGTGTAGACCGTAATATTGCACATATGGTGTTAATCTCTCGTTGGTTCATTATGCTTGTTTCACCAATGTTTTTTGCTTCTAGCATGAAAGGTTGGTTGTAGTTTGTGACAAATTTGAGTAACTGTGCTTAAAAGTATGGACCGTAAATACTAAACTCTATCTAGTCAAATAGGTCATCATTTGTTCCCCTGTCTCTGATGTCGTTTAGGATAATTGGCAGACAGTCACCTTATGTTCCATGTTTTTTTTGTTTTTGATCAAAGAAACCTCGCCAAAATTACCATTTTCCTCAAAAGAAGTCCAAATATGTTGTTCCATGGCTGTCTTTGGAACACGTTCAACGTATAGTTTTGCAATGTAATCTTCATCAGATTTTCACTGTTCTTATAGTTGAAGTTTAGGATGTCAGCAGCCTCTCTTTTGACATCTTGGCCATCGCCAACATGGAGGTTGTATCCTTAACTGATTCATTTGAAAAGATATGCATGGAATGAAACCATTAATCTTAGATGTTATATTCGCAACCGTGTCCCACAGCATATTTGGTGCATTACTACTGAGGTTCCTTGTGATCTCCATTTTCTGATACGCCTACTAATGGCTCTACCAATTTCAGAGTCAACTCATACTTATTTCATTCTTGTATTCTTCGATATCTCATTCATTTTCAGCCTTTACAACACCTTAAAAAGTCTTAGATTAGTAAAATTGCATCGATAGACCAGGATATTGAAAGTATTAATTGGATCTTGTTTATTAATATATGCAAATGAAAATATAACTTGAGCATATATACTGCTTACCTCACACTAACTACTTACATTCAAATATACAATACTCAAGTGCCTTAACTAACTATCGAATGCCGAGCCGACTAACTTCCTATTGCACTTGTTCCCATATTACACATGTAGCTAATTTGCACACCCAATATATTGCGATATAGATGTACAATGAGTCATTCAAGAAAGGCGACAAATATCATTGATCCTGAACTCGAGGAATACAAAGACAAGTATTACCAGGATCTAAGGGATGGGCGATTCAATGTTTGGCATACAGATGATATTTTTAAGTGTCCTTACTGTCCTGAGAGTAGAGACTACAGTCACAGTGACCTCCTCAGGCACGCAAATCGGATTGTAAAAGAGTCAAGAAGCGCTGCGTTTAAAGATAAGGCCAGGCATTTAGGCTTAGTTGAGTACTTGGAGAGAAACCTTAATGCCAAAAACAAGAGACTGAAATCAGCTAGCGAAATCATTACTCCAAAGCACGACTCTAATGAAGAGCGTTTTGTTTGGCCTTGGAAGGCTGTCGTCGTAAACATACCCGTGGTATTAAGATATGGTGGTAAATATTCTGGTGACAGTGGTAAGAAGCTAAAAGAGAAGTGGGAAAAACAAGGATACCACCCACTCAAAGTTCATACTCCGTGGAGTCATCAAGGTCATTCAGGACTCGCTGTGGTTGAATTTGGTAGTGAATTGGATAAATTTAGTAACATGCTGAAGTTTGTGAAAGATTTTGAGGTTAACAAATGTGGAAGGAATGATTATCGTGATCAGGGAAGGTGTAAAGATGACAAGATGTATGCATGGATGGCTACGGATGAAGATTATAACTCCACCGGGCTTGTTTCTGAGTATCTCAAAAAGAATGGTGATTTGAAGACTCTTTCTGCTGTTCAAAAAGAAATCGAAGCAAAAAATAAAAAACTTATTCTGGGGTTGGAAAATCTGATAGACGAAAAGAGCAAAAAAACCGAAGAAATCAAGAGTGAAATAAGCAAGACAGATTCTGAGTTGGTAATTGTGAGGAAACAAAAGGAAATAATGACTGAGAACTTCAAAAGAGGTATTAGTTCTCGAGTTTTTATTAACTTTACAATTATATTCAAAGAAATGATGACTAATCCTACAGCATTTTTGTTTAGGTTTGGAAATGATGGAGACAGAGAAGCATGAGCGGCTTCAACAGATTTCCTTTGAGCATGAACAAAGAAAAAAGCAGCTGGAAGAATTGAAAATATTGGAGCAGAAAAAGGCAGATGAAAGACTGTGGAAGTTAGCTGAGGAGCAGATGGTTTGCTACGATCTTTTTCCTTCAATCATATGTGTTATTAGGATACACATATCTTTTGATAGTCTTTCTGAAATCTTTTTAAATTAGACTTAACAATGCATGACAGAGAGAGAAAGAAAAACTTCACCACCGAATCATTGAGCTCCAGAAGAAGCTTGATGAAAAGCAACGGCTGGAGCTAGAGATTGAGCAGATGAAGGGAGCTATTGAGGTGATGAAACACATGACTGATGAAGATCTTGAAGCAAAGAAGAAAATGGATCTGATTAAAAGAGATCTTAAGGATAAGGAAGAGGAATTTGAGGGAATGGAAGCACTTAATCAAACCTTAATAATCAAACAACGATTGTCCAATGATGAATTGGTGGATGCTCGTAAAGAGCTAATTGCCGTGAGTTTGTTTCCTTCCAATTGTCATTTATAGAGAGAATCAGGACTTGTTAGTTATTAAAGTTACCTTTTTATCTATGTTCTTAACAGGGAATGAAAAATTCTGCTCGGGCGCTTATTGGTGTTAAAAGAATGGGTGAGCTTGATGAAAAACCTTTCATAGCTGCTGCAAAGAGAAATGGTTGCGGTAAACAGGATGCAGAGAATGCGAGGAAGTTGGCATCTTTGTGGGAAAAACATCTTAGGGATCCAAGTTGGCATCCCTTTAAGGTCATCACAGTTGATGGAAAAAGCCAGGTACTCATTACCCTTCTAACTGTTGCTGAGACTTCCATTTCTACCTGATTTATTTCTGCTTTACTACTAAATTGCATATCGGGCTTTAATAAAATGACTGATTTATGTTAGACTGTTAAAAATTGCATCAAAACAATGTCCTTTTGATATGACTGTGATTAACATGCGCTGTAAAAATAGTATGCAATTGAAGCTTGAAAAAGAAGTCACCATTCCATCAGTTACCTAAGATAATCATCAATGCATGCTGAGATGATTTAAGAGTGTCTCCATCACTTTGTTCTTTTGCCTGTGCACTTTTCTCAAAGTTGACCAGTGCTATCACCTTGTTAGTTACTGTTGATTGAAAGTTGCATAATAATTATTAATGGACAATTTGTCTTCCATTGCCTTCATTAATCGACAACGCTGTTTGTCGAAGAAAGTGCCAAAGTATAATCCTGCTATCTAGTGCCTTTATTTACGATCTTAGCCCTAAGTAATACTTATACATAATTTGTAACTATTTGCAACATTTGATCTTCAAACTATAGTTTGTTGGCCTTTAAATGAATACCTTTCGACAATCAAATTAAGGTTTTATCTTGTGGACTGAAATAGTGAAATGAGTCGCATTAACTTTGTTCTTGATTTGTCAATGATTCATATGCAAGTTTAACCACTAAATAGTTAAAACATGAATGTTTAAATTGTTGTTACCAATCCTGCCACTTGGAGTAGATGTGCTAATTTGGTAAATCCTTTCTGTTATGGTCATTAATTGCTTATATTCCATGATTTTTATTCAAATCCAGTTTTGTACTTTACTTGATTGGGCAGTAAATTATTACAGGGTCCTTAATATGGGCATCAAAGATATTACACAAATGATGGCAATATAAAAGATTGCAACTCATTTCAATTCACACTTTATCTTATAATTATCTTGGTGTGTGAAACATGAATCTGTAGGAGATAATCAATGAAGAAGATGAGAAGATCAGAAGTCTTAAGACTGAGTTTGACAAAGATGTATACAATGTTGTCGTCACAGCTCTGAATGAACTGAATGAATACAACCCGAGTGGCAGATATCCAATCCCAGAGCTTTGGAACAACAAAGAGAACAAAAAGGCAACCTTGAAAGAGGGTGTTGAATATATTCTCAAGCAATGGAAAGCACATAAACCGAAAAAACGTTGAAGATACAATTAGAAGAGTAAATGTGCCATTCATCTTTTGATAGGGTTATATTTAGCAACATCAATAGTCTTTTGATCAAAATCATCTACTATTTTAACTAGTGAATACTGGAACAATTAGTATTGTTAATGGCAGGTATCTGTAAACTACATGATGCTACAAGTTATGAAAATATAACCCCCTAACTAAGTTTTGTAACTGACTGTTTATGAATGCGCATTTGAATGTATTCTCTAAAAAACCTTTAATCAGAATTCCCTTAGAACTTCAAATTATAGTTGACGATTGCTTTGAGTGATTTGCGAGTAAACCTTAGACATCACTGTAGACACATATGCATGGTAAATGGTTCAAACTCAAGAGATAATCAATTCTTTGATTCTTTATATTTGGTTGATTGATTGTTGTATGATTTTACTATTTGCGTTTTTGGGTTGTTTTGTTTTTATTTTTCCGCTTTGGTCTCAATTTGATCTGATTGAGTATTGATGCTGCCTAGATTGTCAGTTTTGATGCTAACTGATTTTTTTTTTTTTTTTTTTTTTTTTTAATCTTAAGCAGTTAAGTATTTCGAAACTCCTATGTTCTAAAATATCACGTGCAAATTACATGATAAAATAACATAAGCTAATCTTATTTCCGACCCATTGACACATTAAGTTTGGGCTCGTTTAGATTCGATTAATTCGGGTCTGAACTCATTTGTATGATTCAAATTTCAAACCATTTGACCCGTATTAATTTGGAGTTTGATTCCGTGTCGCAAATAGTATGGAGTACACCATCAAAGTTTTGGATCCTGGGAAAAGTCCTTGAAACTAAACTAACAGTTTGTAAGCAGCTTTGATTAAGTCAGATTGAACTCAATAAGTTATTGAAAAAAGTTGATGGTTATCTGCAGCTTGTCTGTATTGACCCAGTGTGATTGACACATCTTGCTGTTACTAATTAGAAATCATAATTCGGATTAAAGCATAGTAGATTTACCAAAACTTAGTAAAAACTCCTTGAGGATAAACCAAAAGAAAGCTCACTTTCATTTAAAAGCTTTCCATGGAAATTTAACTGTAAAAACAACAAAAGTTGCGGTATGATCTTTTCTTTGCATAAGCACACACACAGTTAGACTAGTTTGCTAGAATAAAAAACTACAATCCCTCGCCGTTTTTTGCATTTCATGCAAAAAAATATATACGACACTTAAGTTGAAGATTTTGCACTGATTTAACTAAAAGATGCCAAGGAATTTGCTGGTGTTTGTGTTTGTAGGCTGATTGGTGCAACAAACTTGGTTTCATATCAGCACATTTGCAGGCACCAGTATCAAGGATTTATGATCATTCCGTTTATGCAGCATACTCGAATGTAGTGTAACTAATATATAAATTATGTTACACAAGAGCATCAAGTGTCTACTGATAAAAGATGAATACACCACAGATGCAACGATTATGTCTGCTGCACTATACATTCACGTTGACCGCTCCATTTGTTACTCGCATTATGAACAATGAACAGGTGCTAAACGAAAAATCAGGACCTTTACACCAGATGGTGCAACAGTTATTAAATTGACAATCCCCATCACTCTTTTTAGGCCTCCTTTGGCTTACTCGTGAACCAGCAGCGTGCATAGTCACAGAATCACGAGGAGTCGACATAATGGCGGACTTATTAAACCGACAATCCCTTTTTCTCTTCTTAGACCTCCGTTTATCTCTGTCAATTTGTGAATTGTCAGAGTCATTAGTCTCAGAATCCAAAGGTGAAGCTTCCCTTCTGCTCGTTCTCTTAAGCCTTCTACAAGTATCATCAAAATCCGAGTCATCTGAGTGTCTATGGCTTTTCATTTTCCTATTTTCTCTCCTACTCCTCATGCGACGATTTCTCTGTCCTCGTATAATGATTCTTCATGTTTCCTCTTTTCTTTCCTCCTCTTTGTATTACTCTCTTCAGCATCATTGGAATCATTAGTACTCATCTTATTTCGCTTGCGTTTGTTTTTCCTTTTCCTGGAATCTAACACATCCACATCATACTTATCATACGCTTTCTTCTTAATACAATTTGTTTTACTCATGCTTTTCGACTTTTCGTCCCAGATTTATTACAACAGCCCTCTTAATCTCCGACTCATACCCAAAGTCAGAAATCTGATCTCTCTTTTGCAGTTCTCTTACCAGACATAACAGCAAGTTATAAAAACTGTTAAAAAAAACACACAGAAAGTTGAAAGTTTGATGCTAACAACAGTCTGAAGTCTGAAATATGTAAGCTATAGCAAACAATGCATATCTGATGTTTTCAATTAGTTAATCAACGCTTCGTCTGCTGATTTAAGTTTGTGCAAAAAGTAAAAAAGATCATGAATTCAATCAAAACTAAACCATATCTGAATTGATTCTCAAAGTCAAATCAACACACATGGAACTGATTTGCCAGATATGCAAATGATTGAAAAAAGTATCACACTTGTAATCATTTGTATTTTGTGGGGAGCAGAGTTATTTTACATACCAAACTTTTCTCACATACTAAGGGACTCATCTCCACCATCCATCTAAAAAGAAATCAATGGCTGAGATTAAAAGCATTTTATTATTTCACATATTTTTTATAATTTAAATATCTCTTAAACCGTTAATCGTTAAGTGAAAATATTTATACTATCGCGACGAGCATTTAATTATCTTTCTATAGACGGGCACTTTGATATACTTTCGAAAAAAGAAAAAAAAATTGTTTTTTTCACGTTTTTTCGTTATTTTTTTCGTTTTTTACGTTACTGAAATTTGCATGAAGAAAATCATATATGATAAAACACTAAATTGAATATCACATGTGATATTAGTGTTAAATCATATATGATATGTAATATCATATGTGATATTACACTAATATCACATGTGATATTATATATCATATATGATATTACATTATTACACTAATATCACATGTGATATTCAAATTAGTATTTTATCATATATGATTTTTTAATGCAAAATTCAGTAACGTAAAAAAACGAAAAAATTTAAAAAAAAAACGTGAAAAATACGAAAAAAATATTTTTGTCGAAAGTATATCAAAGTGCCTATCTATAGAAAGATAATTAAATGCTCGTCGCAATGATATATTTTTTTTCGCTTAACGATTAACGGTTTGAAAGATATTAATATTTGAAAAAAAATGATGAAAGTGGGTTTTTTAAATTGTTATATCATCCATTAGATCAAATAAAAATGGAGGGTGGAGATTGATCCCTTGGTATGTAAATAATCTTTTGTCCTCAAATGATCTTAAATCTTTTGTGGGTAGCGAACAAATGTTTTTGTTTTTGTGGGTACTTTTCTTTCAAATTATCCTTTTTAGGGTACTATGTGACATTTTTGCCCTTCGGAAAAAAAAATTTCTATTAGCTAAGAGGGGCAAAAATGTCCTAAAATTTCGCAAAATACCCTAAAAAGGATGAATTTGAAAGAAAAGTACCCACAAAAGCAAAAAAATTTGTTCGCTACCCACAAAAGCAAATAGTGGCAAGTATGATACTTTTTTCAATCATTTGCCATATATTCAACTCCTACACTATTTACCACCTCTGTGGTAAAACAGTTAAAACAGGCCTCCTTGAAAAGAAGGTCTTTACCTGGTTTGAGTTTGGGTGGCAGTGAGTTCAAACCCGTGGATTAGTCGACCAAAAAGTCGGAACTATAGTTAAACAAACCCCCCCCCCCCACCCACCCACAAAAAAAGGCCAATCCAAGACTTGGGTCAACACGCCAAACTTAAGCTTCGGGCGAACAGGGGTCGGGTCAAAACGGCAAACTAAAGATTGGGTCGACAGGTTCGGGTCAAACGGCAAACTAAAGATTTTTTTTTTTTTTTTTGTTGTTGTTGTTGTTGTTGTTGTTGTGAAACTCTGAAGATATATTAGCACAAAATTATACGGAGTAATAGATTACAAACATTCAAACTAGGCCCCATGAACATGCTCATGGACCAATTACAGAGTAACAACAACTAGCTGGAACATACAACTATGAGCTATATAAACAAGCTCAAATCTTCACAGTCACACAAGTAACAACTACATTTCCTTTAACAATTCCCTATATAAAGCTTTTTCCAGTGAAGAAAAAACAGAATACAAAATAATTAAAAGGCCTCATTGTCACTTACTCACTTATATCCGCTACATCAACAACATTTCCTTCATGAAGGTGAATTAAAAGACTACACTGCAGCTATATCCTCACAGAGCAACCATTTTAACCCAACATCCATGAGAGGCTTCATTGAGTGTAGGGATTATCTTACCACTGCTAGAAAGCTGCATTTCCTATACTAGTTGGATATCCGCGCACAGCGGCAGTGATAAATATAGTTATATAATAAATATAGTAAATGAATTGCTAACCCAACTCTCTTCGCAATTCCCTACCCGCTTAGTTAATTCATTTCACAACACTCTCAAATGTATATGTGTTAGTTGTATGTGTTTGTTTGGGTTTTCCGTATCTTTCTCGTGACATCATTATTCCCACATATAAAAAGACCTTCACAATCTCTTTCCCGTCAAACACTTTCCCAAAATTAAATAATTTTGATAAATAAAGTTTGTATTGATTGAAATAAAGGTTAAAGTTATAAAAATTTGAATCAAAATAAAATAAACCTACTAAAAATGTAAAAACTAAAAACTCATAAAAATATATCAAAATGGATGTTGAATTAAAGAGCACAAAATTTTAAAAAATATGATGAAATTAGATTATAAAAAAATTAAACGAATTAAAAGATATTTAAATTTAAAAATAAAGGTGATTAATTAGTTAAGAAGTGACATGTGTCACCCCATTATTAGAGCTCTTTATTTTAGTTTGTTAGAGCTTCTCCATTTTTGTTATTTTTTAGTTAGAGAAGTGACACATGTCACTCAATGATTGGAGCTCCTTATCTTAATTTTTTTTAAGCCCACAACTTAAATGCTTTATATTGTAAAACCTGAAAATCTAAAACATGAATAAAGACTAAAATACCCTTGGAATCGAAAATTTGTAAAATACGTAAAAGACATTTATAATCATTAAACGAAATTAAAACCTAAACTTACGAGAAATTAAAACTTAACTAATACGTGTACGTGATCGATTTTGTACGACGAAGATTTAAGCGTCTCGCTAAAGTGTTGGGCCGATTAGTTGGACCTTGTTTTCGTTATTTGGGAAACCACTTGGGCTCGTTTCTTCTGCCAGCCGAGAGCCAAGAGAGCCCAAGGTGGGCGTTTGTTTTGTTTCGGTTGGACCCAAGAGGCCGAAGCCCATACCCCCCTCAAAGCCCTAACCGAAAATGTTACTAGCTATATATACAAACACATTAACATAATTTGGAACCCTAGTTTTGTTGCCTCTCTCTTTTCTTTTTGTTCCATTCGGCCGAGTAACAAACACCCTTGGTGTCGCGAGTTTTGTTCAACGAGCTAAGGTATAACATGTTTTCTCGTCTTCTTTCGTTACACCTTACGTTAATATATATTGTATCGTGTTATTTTGGTCGAGTTGTGTTTTTCTTTTGTGGCCGAACCGTATGAAACAAGAACAAACCATAATGAATTGAACCTTGTTAAGAGAACATGTATGTAATACGTATTATTGAATCGGATCATAGATATATGTTGAGCATAAGAACCGAACCACATATATATAACCGAACCACTTGTAATTAATTCGGCCAAGGTATAAACATGTAAACTTGATTAAGTAAAGTACGTAGAGAGCTAGGGTTTGCGTAAAACCTATTAGCCGAACCCTATACATATAAACCGAACCATATAAGAGTTTTGAACGTGTGTTTAATAAGTAAAGGTCATGTAAACCTAAACCCTAGTTTGAAGTGTGAACCGAACCATGTGAACCGAACCCTAATTGGTTTGTGAACCGTGTATCATGCGTGCGTTATTATAAGTCAAGTGAGCTTGTCGATATGTAAACGTAGTACGTGGTCATATCTATTCAAGACTATTGTGCATGTGTGTGTCGAGGTGTAATTAATCCGAGTAATAAGTAACTTGTGTTGTCACATGAAATCATAAACGTGCATGAGAATAAAAGTTTACGTATAATATGTGTATAAGTAACGTATGGTTAAGACATGAATGTGTTGAGTAAATAAACAAGAGTAATGAGTCATTAAATGACGTAACATATAAAGTAAATGCACATTAATATGATATTAAAAGAATGAGAAAACCCTAGAACATAAATGAGAGTCGATTAGGGTTTGAAGCTGAGTATATTAATTCGTTATTTCATGTGTGAGTTATGACGTTTAAACTATTTTCACATTTAACCCTAAACTTTAATAAATGACATAATGAATGATGAGTGTCTAAATACTCATCATTTTTGTACCATCTAAACTGCAAAAACATCTGAAAACACTCAGAAATGCATCAAAATGATGAAAATATCACAAATAAGTATTTTATGTGTTTTAAATGCAAAAATATCAAAATCAGATGAAAAACGTATCAAGTTTGCATAATTGGCAGTTTTAGTCCCCCAAGTTTCAAAATTTGTCAAAACTAGTCCCTGGTAATTCAAAAAACTTGTAAAATGTCATTTAAGGTCCATGGGATTCAAAAGTTGTCAAAATAAACCCTTTAAAGTTTAAAATTTACAAAATGACAACTTTAGTCCTTAAACTTTGAAAAATATCAAAATCAGTCCTTGGTGAGTCTAAAAAATAGAAATTATTCAAACTACACCTTGTACTATTCATAAATGACAAAATTGGTCCTTATGATGAACTTTGGAAAAATTACAAGTTTGGTCCCTAGAATATCAAAGTTGACAGTTTTGGTCCTTGGACTTATAAAAATGGAACTTTATGCAAATTTAGTCCTTGTACTAACCATTATTTGCAGGATTGACCCTTGTGATAACCTTGGAAACTTGTAAAATTCAGTCCTTCAGTTTCACTAAATTACATAAATGGTCCTTGTGATATACAAACCAAACCGGACCCTATATTATCCAAACCCAAATCCAAACTAAACCCAGCTGGCCCAAATATCTAACCCGGCCCAATTTTTAAATGAAAGAAAACCGCCTCCACTGTAGCATCTCCTCTCCAATCCCTGCATACCTGAAACCAGGTGGTTTTCACCACCTCTCCCACCACTTTCCACCTTGCCATCTTATCCTCCACCTGTATACCAACCCCCCTCCACCTCCACATCCTCCCAAAGTCCATTAAATGCAAAAAACTGCTTTAGGACTTTTTGGCGCCAAAATACTATTTGATGGCTAAGATGAAATTGACCCATCCAAAGGCTGAGATTATTGATGGGAAAGATCAAGTGGGACCCACAGAGTTCAAAAGATCTATAAAGAAGAGGATAGAAGCAGCATGGAAAGTATGTAGAATAGTTTTAGTTTTTTTTTATGTCGTAAGTAGTATAATTTAGTTTCCAGTGTATTTCAAAGCTTTTAAATACTTTGTAATAAATTTTCAGTGTATTAAGAACCTGTTTTCAGTTTCAATTGCAGTATATACACAATAATTCAGTTTATGCATTTTCAAGTTCACAAATCTCAATAAGGTTGAAAGTTGTTTTTAGCTGTTGATTTGAACTCAGTAAGCTCATAAAAGTTCTTAGATAGCTTCTCTAAGCTATTAGATATCTTCAAACTCAGTTTAGAGCTCTAATAGAAAAATTCACAAAAATACTAAGAAAATAGTAAAAAAATAAGAAAAACAGTGGAAATGAAGATAGAAGCTGAAGCAGGGTGATTTTGGATTGCTTATTGGTTTAGAGCTTCTTGGGAAGCTATAGGAGTGATTCTCAGGCCTTGGTTCTCTGTCTTGTGTATAAAATCAATTTGTAAGCAATTCCTTGAAATTTGCATTTCTTAATATAAGTACTTTAATCTTGTTAATTTTAGTTTAATACTGTCTAAATATAATTAATATCAGTTAATCAATAGGTTAATTAGTTTAAAAATCTATTTTAGTGCTAAAAATCTCAAAACAGCCTACTAAAGGGGTGTTTGGATTTAATTGTTTAACTGTGTTAGATAGTGTTCTTTCCATTGTATTTGTCCATTGTATGCTACATTAGGTCTTAATAACTCAGTTCTACCATTTTAACCTGTACTTGTTTGCTAAAAAGTCAAATTCATTTTAAATCTCATCTTGTGATTCACTGTTAGGAATTTGGATTGCCAAATTCATCCCACAAGCTTAAAAGTTGTTACTACAGCTCTAAATAATCTTATTACAGCTTAATATAACTTATTTAGTACATAGAATCAAATCAAAGATCATAAAAGTCAAATATCCATTTCTGTCTACAAAAGTCAAAAAAGTGAAAAAACAGTTTTTTGCAAAACTTTGTTGATGTCTCATGTATTCAAATCTGGTTCAAATTCAATGAGACTTTGGGATTTGCAAGATCAGTTGGTCTAGTTTAATAATATCAGTTTTGTTTTCCTTTTATTAAGCTTTTATAAGTTTTTAATCAGCTTCCAATAAGGCCTGATTTGCCCTGTGCACACACTCAGCATTCACTGAGTGTGCACAGGCATATTGCAGCCCTTGCACAAGCTTCATTCAAGCTTGTGAGAAGCTGATTTTTGGTCCAAGTGTAGTAAGCTAGGTGATCTTTAGGTCCCTATACCTGTTTTTCCCTTTAGCTTATTAGGATGGCTTATGCATTAGCTTAAAAGTAGCCCCTTGATAACTGTTTTGCTTAAATAATCTCATAAGCTCAAAACTAGCTTAAGCTTATTTAGTAATCAAGAGTACTGTTAAATAGTTAAGATAGACTTAATTTAGCATCAGTTAGCTTCTGTGTTCATTTGGTGTCCATTTGTGGATTTTGGCTTATTTTGAAGTGCTTATTAATAAGCAGTTTCACTGCAGCCTCATATTCTCACACATAAGCATATGTTTTTATATTTTTCATAGATTAAGAATAATACTTTAATATTTTCCTGAATTTTTCATATTTTTCCATCACTGTTTAATATTTTTCCTTATTTAAACTAGTTTTTAATCCTTTTTAAATAGCTTTTAATACAAATAAACCAGAAAAAGTTTAAAAAAATATGTTTTCAATTTTCCTAGATTAAGATAAATATAAAAAGCCAAAAAAATATTTTTCCATAATTTTCTTGGTTTAAATAGTATTTTCTAAGCATTTTAATTAGTTTTAAATAGTATTAAATTAATAATAAATACATAAAAACTCTAAAAAATATATTTTCAGTTTTAAAATAAGTTTTATCATATTTTAGATTTTTCTAAGTTATAATTTCATTTTTCTAGGTTAATTTTGTATTTTCTTATATTTTAGTGCATTTTAAATACTTAATAAATAGTTTTTAATTAATAATAATTAAATAAATAGTTTTAAAAATAATTTTCTTTTTCTAATAATTTTCTTTTATTATTAGGATTGTAAAAATATCATTTTCATATTTGTAGGCCTTTTATTTCTTAAAACTCACGTTTTATTTTGTACGTTTACGTAATTTTATTTAAACGTACGTTTTAGGTTTTAAACGTTCATCGATTTTAAAAATAGTGATAGCGTTTATTTAATATATTTTAAATTTTTAATTTTCTTTAATTTTCATTTAAGCCCCTGTAATTTACAAATCTTTTCTTTAGGTATAAATATCTCAAAATCCTTACTGATCACTATCCTTAGTGATTATTCGACATCTGTCTGTGTTAAACACCAATTCATCCTCCGTGGGACTTAACGACCCAGGAATCCACTATATTCCTCTGATCTTAATTGCATTTGCTTCTGAGCTGTTTTAAGTTTGTTACGGTTAGCCATTCACAAGTGGCTAGCTTGTGTGATTAAACTTGACCGTTTGGAGGCCAATCAATGAACCTTAATCTACGATGTTGGTTATAAAACACTTAAGTCTCATTTAATTATAAAACTCTAAAGTATTAAGATCACTGAATACACTAAGTATAAACACCAAATATTAAAAGATAATTTCGACAATTATGGAATCATAAATAACATGTACGACCGTTAATGTGTATAGGTTCTGTGAAGAAGGAGTAATCCTTTGCTTTCCGTATTTCTGCTTTTTGGTCATTTGCTTTGGAATAAGGTACATATATTCTGACCTTTTCAGTAAAGGTTCCTTATAACGTTTTCTTTTCGTTAGCTTTTATATTAGGGTTTCCTAAGCCTTTGCTATGAACCCCATTCTGTTTGTTTGAGCTGTTGCTTATTTGAACTCTGATTTCTGAATTATAAAACATCTGATTTTGAACTATATGATATGAAAACTTTGATTTTGAAAATATGATTAATCTTCTGATAAAGTATGTTATGCGTGCTGAAAAGTCAAGCTAAATCACTCAAGCCGGCCACTTGTGAATGGCCGACCGTAATAAGCTTAAAACTGCTTAAAACACAAATGCAATGAAGATCAGAGAATATAATGAATTCCCGGGTCGTTATGTCCCACGGAGACTCAATGGTGTGTAAACACTTTCAGACGATAGAATGATCACTAAGGATAGTGATCAGTAAAGGTTTTGATGGATAACTATACCTAAAGAAAAGATTAATAACTTACAGCGACTTAAATGCAAATTAAAAGAAATTAAAAAGCTAAAATCTATTAAATAAACGCTATCACTATTTTTACAATGATGTTTTTGTGATTTTATAAAATAAAATAACTTAAATAAACTATTTTAACTAAAACGTAAACTTAAATTATCTAAAAACGTGACTTAAAATGAAAACGTACGTTAAATATAAAAATTACGCTGGAACGCAAGACAAAACGTAAAATTTATGAAATAAAAGTCCTACAAATGTAAAAATAATTTTATTACGTACTATATAACAAAAGAAAATTTTAGGAAAAAGCCGGGTATTTTTTCGACTCTTAAATTATTTATTACGAATTAAATACTATTTTACACTAATTAATTAATTAAAAATACTAAACATTTTGAGAAAAATCTGAAAAAATCACAAAAAATACTTTAAACAATGCTGGTCTTAAGAAAAATAAAAAACTTGGAGGTTGCTTTAGAAAATAAGCACTAAATAAGCTAAAATGGGCTTATGGTTAAAACTGCCAAAGAGTCCTTAAGGGATTAATTTTGCAAATTAAAACCAATAAAGACCCAAGGGCGAGTTGGGTTTGGTGTTGTGTGTTGGAGCGTGGACTGTTGGGCAGGAGGTCTTGGGTTCGAATCCCACCTCTTGCCTTTTGCTTACTTATTTTTTTTTTTCGATTTTTCTTTTTCAAACTTATTAAGTACACTAAAATAAACACTTTTCACAACTGAAACTTTTTATAAAACTGAATAATAAGCACTATATAAGCTGAAGTTCTCAACAGTGGACTTTAAAAGGAAATAAGAAAAAGATTTAAGCCAAAGTGGCTTTTAAGCTAAAAATAAGCAAAGGAAAACTGAGAATAAGCTAATTAACTGATAATAAGCTAAATTAACAACTGAAAAAGCAAAGTGACTTGAAGATAAGCACAAAATAAGCCAAAACAAGCACTGTTGGCACATGACACTTTTCAGAAAAGGGTAGTCAAAAGAAGCTATGAATTAAGCACTCTAGAAGCTGATTAAGATTGAACTAATATTTTTCTAATTTTGTTAAGCAGCTAAACTTTAATATCCCAAAAGGATTTAAGCTAAATCTTAGTAATAAACACACACTAAAATTCTAAAGTTTATTCAATAACCGACTAATGAAAATTTTGACTTTTATAATTACACTAAGTAGTTGACTTATATGAACTTTTAATGATCCTATATGATCTAATTTAATATATTAAGCTACTTTAAGACTTATTTAGGCTAGAGAAACAACTTTTAAACTAATTTGCATGATTATGAAACATGAATTCTTAACAGTGGACAAATGATATGAATTTAAAGCTAGTTTTGACTTTTTGCTAAACTAGGACTAAATTTTATTCTTTGACTGAGCTATTATATCCTATTGTGACTTAGTACAACAATAAACAATAGCACAAATAGCCTCTAGCATCATTAATTTAGCAAATCCAAACATCCCTTATGTATACTGTCGTGAAGCATTTAGTACTAAAACAAGTGTTTAAACTAAGAAATCTATTTATTAACTTGTAATAATTATATTCAAACATGATTAAGTCAAAATTTACAGGATTTAAACACATATAATAGAATTTGCAAATTTTGAGAAAATGACTTACAAGTTGAGTTCATGCATAAAATAGAGAACCAAGGTATGAGATCACTCCTATGGCTTCCCAAGAAGCTCTATACCAATAAGCAATCCAAAGACCAGCTATGTACCAGTTTTTTGATCATTTCCCATAGATTTTTTATTTTTAACTATTTTATTGGTATTTTTTTGGAATTTTGAGTTCTATTATTAAAATTGATTTTAAGAATTCTAACAACTCTCAGAAGTAATATAATGAACTTATAGGAACTTATGAGTTCATAATATCAACCACAAACAACATAAGCTAATTTTGAGAATTTTAAGCTTGAAAATGGCATACACTAAATTCGTAAATATTAACTGAAATTGAAACTGAAATAAGGTTTTTATTATACTGAAAATAAGATTACAAAACACTTAAGAGCTTAAACATAAACTGGAAAACTTAAATTTATTAAAAACAACATACGAAAATTAAATTATACTAGTTGGTTCTTCCTCTCTTCTCTTTCTTCCTTTTTATATGCAAAAGGTCTTCCCCCCCTTCTCTGAGCTAATCCCACCAATAATATTGGCCATTGGATGACTTGGGACACTCTTGGCCGTTTGATTGTTTTTGGCGCCAAAATGGGCTTTTGACCTGTTGGGGTTGAGTGAAGGGTTAGAAGAAGCATTAAATGTATATTGGATTGTTAGGAGAGGTGGGGGGACATGGATGGTGATATGTTGAGGTGGGGGAATGGGTGTTGAAGGTGGGCAGACATGGTGGGTGAGGGAGACACTGTTTTGGAGGGAAAAAGGGGTTGTTTGTTTGACTGTGAGAGTTGACTGGATATAATATCAAAAGGGGGGTCACAAAACAGGGGGGGTCCAAAAGGTGTTATGGCAGGGGTCACTTGGTTTGTGATAGGGTCCAATAGGTTTAAAGGGTTTAATATCACAAGGACTAGATATGCAATTTCTGAAAATCAAGGGACTACTTCTGCCAATTATGCAAAGCTATTCCAAGGGACCACAAGTGACAAGTTTCAATAGTATAAGGACCAAACTTGACAATTTCCAATTTCCAAGGACCATTTTTGCCACTTTTCAAAGTTGAAGGACCTTTTCCGCCATTTGACTAAAGATTCATTCAAGGACCGTTTTTGACAATTTAAAATATTTCAGGGACCTTGAATGATATTTTTCTTTATTTTGATATACCAGGGACTGTTTTTGACGACTTTTGAAACTTGGGGGACTAAAACTGCCAATTTTGCAAACTTGATACGTTTTTCATCTGATTTTGATATTTTTGCATTTGAAACACATAAAACATTGATTTGTGATATTTTTATCATTTTGATGCAATTCTGAGTGTTTTCAGATGATTTTGCAGTTTAGATTGTACAAAAATGATGAGTATTTAGACACTCATCAATCCCCCACACTGAGATATTGCTAGTCCCTAGCAATGATTTAGATCTTTAATGGATTTTTAAAACTCTTTACCAAAAGCCATCACTTCTGGAGTAGCCAAATGTTTCAGTTCAAGTAAGAACCTTGGTACACTGATAACCAAATGATTTTGAGCAAATCATAAGCTGTAAACGGATTTGATTTGTCTTTACCAGAAGCCGTACCCTTCTGGACTAGCCAACTCTTAGATAAATTATCAATATTATCTTTGGTGAGCTGATTACCAATTATGGATTTTCCACTGCCTTTACCACAAGCCATAATCTTGCGGGCTAGCCAACTCTTCACTTTTTAGGATATGGTGAGCTGAGAACCATACAATTTTGGGCAAATTGCAAGCCATATAAACGGATTTGAGAAATCTTTACCAAGAGCCGTTTGCTCCTGGATTAGCCAATCCTTTAGTTTATTAGACAAGGCGGACTGATAACCAAATGAGTAAGTGTAGAACACTTACTCCAAAAAAAAAAAAAATTTTTGGCCAAAAACGGGGGAATTAGGTGGATAATACATGATAAAATTCGTGAGAATTCCCCCCCACACTTAGAAATGAATATTGCCCTCAATATTCAAAGTACCGGCGGTTATGCCAAAACTGAGAACGTAAAAGGGAAATACTACGACCATTATTTGAAAGATTTTTTTTTTAAATATATATATATATATATATATATATATATATATATATATATATATATATATATATAACCTGTAGGGCATCACCCCCACACTTAGGTGGTAGAAAGGGGTAAGAAGTCAGAAATATGGGTGAAAACCCATATAGTGTGTGCTACTGTTTTTGATTTCCGAGTCGCTAGCTTGACTCGACCCCGCATTAATTTGTTCATGGGGAAGCAAAGTGGAAGAAACAATCTCCATCGGACTTTCATTCAAGATGTTTGGACAAACATTTGAAGCACGTGAAAGTTCCACACCGACGAGATATACAGAGAAAGACCCGGCTCACAAATGATAAATGAAAATGCCGGGGTCAAAGATAGTGTCCTCACTCCCGAAGGAATGAAGAAGAGAGGAAGTCACATCATAAGTGAGGAATGGAAGGAAGATGTTTATGACAATTAGGATCCATTCGTCATCCTCAAATGTAGACATATCGGGAGGAAGGGTGAAGGTAGTATTATCAATAAGCAAACTCTTATGATAGAGTACACCTTCCTCCGAGCCAATATCATCCTCAAGATCAAAATAGAAATGATCATATTCCGGAGGAGATATGTCATGAGAGAGTTCACCGGAGAACTCTTCATGAAGAGAATCATTGGAAAAAGCCTCAAGTTCAGGAGATGTTTCGGGCTTGTCCAATGTAGAGTCACTATCCACAACGGGGATAGGAGATGAAGCTGACTTAGCACAGAATGATTCGATCTTAGAAACGAGGAGATTTATATTGAACAATTTTTCACGAAGTATCTCGTCCTCAATTTCCAGATCATCAGAATTTCTCACTTCTTCTAAGCTAACTAGCTCAGAAGGTAGCTCCTCGACATAATCGATGTCTCCATAGGATAAAGAATCGTCAAACGAAGTACAATCGTTATCAGAATCGGAGAACATCTCGACATGATCATATGGAATGTCAAGAGGAGGAGAAGAATCATCATTAAGAGGCTCATCACACATATTACCGGAGATAACCTCGGACTCACTTGGGGTTGGAACAAGGCTCTCAACACTAGACGATTCCATTTCTGGAATAGTGCTAGGAGGCTCGTCCCCCATTATGAGAGAGTCTTTGGAAGCAATAAAAGGTAAGATAGGTGTGATAGCAATAGACTGAGGGAGTTGAGAAATGATATCTTTCAAAGGAATAACACTCTCCTCGTCGTCCTCATAATATTCCCTCATTTGAATACTATCCTCATCATCATCGTCATCATATCGGATTCTTATATTCATCTGCTGAAGCTTACACACCATTCTTTTCATTTGTAGTTTCTTTCGAATGCGTATTTCTTCAGAACTTTGTGGAAGATTACACTCCTCGTAATCATTGAGATGCTGTGAAGGCTCGGAAGTCTGATGACTGATGGAATACTGTGGGGGTTGGAAATTGTCAAAACCGGGAGAATTGGAATTGTGAAAATTTTGATTCATCGGTTGACATTCAAAAGTCGCATGAGGACCCCCGCAATTCTCACAACAGAGATAATTGGGAAAATAACTTTCACCAAAGTTCTGATTGTAACATGGTTCCGGCTCATAGACAAGCGGGACCCGTGGTGGACAATCAAAACCGTAATGAGAATCATTCCCACAAAACTCGCATGAGTAGGATTCGTATTGGGGTTGTGGAGGTAGGTAGCAAAAATCGGGTGTTTCATTTGAAATGGGATCGGGATTACCGACAAACTTGTCTCCGAAACTCACATTGGTACATCGCCGACAATTTCCACCGTTAAATGGACCTCCACACCTCGAACATGTCGAATACCATGACATAAAGAATTAAACGGATAAGAGGGATAAGAGATGAAGAATTAAACGGTTAGAGGGTAAGGGAAATGTAGAATCAAAAGATGCGAGAGGGTAAAGATGGATATTTTTGGATTTTTTGAAAAACAGGCTATAAAAACAAAGAATGAAAATATTTTTGGTGTTGCTAACACTTTAGGAAAAGTGTTAATGAACTTTTTGAATTTTCTGATAACTTTACAAAAAACTTTTTACAAAAGATGGAATATGTGCAAGAATGGGTCTGAAAAAGGTTTTAACACACGCTAAAGCCTCCCCGGCAGCGGCGCCAAAATTTTATGCGTGCTGAAAAGTCAAGCTAAATCACTCAAGCCGGCCACTTGTGAATGGCCGACCGTAATAAGCTTAAAACTGCTTAAAACACAAATGCAATGAAGATCAGAGAATATAATGAATTCCCGGGTCGTTATGTCCCACGGAGACTCAATGGTGTGTAAACACTTTCAGACGATAGAATGATCACTAAGGATAGTGATCAGTAAAGGTTTTGATGGATAACTATACCTAAAGAAAAGATTAATAACTTACAGCGACTTAAATGCAAATTAAAAGAAATTAAAAAGCTAAAATCTATTAAATAAACGCTATCACTATTTTTACAATGATGTTTTTGTGATTTTATAAAATAAAATAACTTAAATAAACTATTTTAACTAAAACGTAAACTTAAATTATCTAAAAACGTGACTTAAAATGAAAACGTACGTTAAATATAAAAATTACGCTGGAGCGCAAGACAAAACGTAAAATTTATGAAATAAAAGTCCTACAAATGTAAAAACAATTTTATTACGTACTATATAACAAAAGAAAATTTTAGGAAAAAGCCGGGTATTTTTTCGACTCTTAAATTATTTATTACGAATTAAATACTATTTTACACTAATTAATTAATTAAAAATACTAAACATTTTGAGAAAAATCTGAAAAAATCACAAAAAATACTTTAAACAATGCTGGTCTTAAGAAAAATAAAAAACTTGGAGGTTGCTTTAGAAAATAAGCACTAAATAAGCTAAAATGGGCTTATGGTTAAAACTGCCAAATAGTCCTTAAGGGATTAATTTTGCAAATTAAAACCAATAAAGACCCAAGGGCGAGTTGGGTTTGGTGTTGTGTGTTGGAGCGTGGACTGTTGGGCAGGAGGTCTTGGGTTCGAATCCCACCTCTTGCCTTTTGCTTACTTATTTTTTTTTTCGATTTTTCTTTTTCAAACTTATTAAGTACACTAAAATAAACACTTTTCACAACTGAAACTTTTTATAAAACTGAATAATAAGCACTATATAAGCTGAAGTTCTCAACAGTGGACTTTAAAAGGAAATAAGAAAAAGATTTAAGCCAAAGTGGCTTTTAAGCTAAAAATAAGCAAAGGAAAACTGAGAATAAGCTAATTAACTGATAATAAGCTATATTAACAACTGAAAAAGCAAAGTGACTTGAAGATAAGCACAAAATAAGCCAAAACAAGCACTGTTGGCACAGGACACTTTTCAGAAAAGGGTAGTCAAAAGAAGCTATGAATTAAGCACTCTAGAAGCTGATTAAGATTGAACTAATATTTTTCTAATTTTGTTAAGCAACTAAACTTTAATATCCCAAAAGGATTTAAGCTAAATCTTAGTAATAAACACACACTAAAATTCTAAAGTTTATTCAATAACCGACTAATGAAAATTTTGACTTTTATAATTACACTAAGTAGTTGACTTATATGAACTTTTAATGATCCTATATGATCTAATTTAATATATTAAGCTACTTTAAGACTTATTTAGGCTAGAGAAACAACTTTTAAACTAATTTGCATGATTATGAAACATGAATTCTTAACAGTGGACAAATGATATGAATTTAAAGCTAGTTTTGACTTTTTGCTAAACTAGGACTAAATTTTATTCTTTGACTGAGCTATTATATCCTATTGTGACTTAGTACAACAATAAACAATAGCACAAATAGCCTCTAGCATCATTAATTTAGCAAATCCAAACATCCCTTATGTATACTGTCGTGAAGCATTTAGTACTAAAACAAGTGTTTAAACTAAGAAATCTATTTATTAACTTGTAATAACTATATTCAAACAGTAAGTCAAAATTTACAGGATTTAAACACATATAATAGAATTTGCAAATTTTGAGAAAATGACTTACAAGTTGAGTTCATGCATAAAATAGAGAACCAAGGTATGAGATCACTCCTATGGCTTCCCAAGAAGCTCTATACCAATAAGCAATCCAAAGACCAGCTCTGTACCAGTTTCTTGATCATTTCCCATAGATTTTTATTTTTAACTATTTTATTGGTATTTTTTTGGAATTTTGAGTTCTATTATTAAAATTGATTTTAAGAATTCTAACAACTCTCAGAAGTAATATAATGAACTTATAGGAACTTATGAGTTCATAATATCAACCACAAACAACATAAGCTAATTTTGAGAATTTTAAGCTTGAAAATGGCATACACTAAATTCGTAAATATTAACTGAAATTGAAACTGAAATAAGGTTTTTATTATACTGAAAATAAGATTACAAAACACTTAAGAGCTTAAACATAAACTGGAAAACTTAAATTTATTAAAAACAACATACGAAAATTAAATTATACTAGTTGGTTCTTCCTCTTTTCTCTTTCTTCCTTTTTATATGCAAAAGGTCTTCCCCCCCTTCTCTGAGCTAATCCCACCAATAATATTGGCCATTGGATGACTTGGGACACTCTTGGCCGTTTGATTGTTTTTGGCGCCAAAATGGGCTTTTGACCTGTTGGGGTTGAGTGAAGGGTTAGAAGAAGCATTAAATGTATATTGGATTGTTAGGAGAGGTGGGGGGACATGGATGGTGATATGTTGAGGTGGGGGAATGGGTGTTGACGGTGGGCAGACATGGTGGGTGAGGGAGACACTGTTTTGGAGGGAAAAAGGGGTTGTTTGTTTGACTGTGAGAGTTGACTGGATATAATATCAAAAGGGGGGTCACAAAACAGGGGGGTCCAAAAGGTGTTATGGCAGGGGTCACTTGGTTTGTGATAGGGTCCAATAGGTTTAAAGGGTTTAATATCACAAGGACTAGATATGCAATTTCTGAAAATCAAGGGACTACTTCTGCCAATTATGCAAAGCTATTCCAAGGGACCACAAGTGACAAGTTTCAATAGTATAAGGACCAAACTTGACAATTTCCAATTTCCAAGGACCATTTTTGCCACTTTTCAAAGTTGAAGGACCTTTTCCGCCATTTGACTAAAGATTCATTCAAGGACCGTTTTTGACAATTTAAAATATTTCAGGGACCTTGAATGATATTTTTCTTTATTTTGATATACCAGGGACTGTTTTTGACGACTTTTGAAACTTAGGGGACTAAAACTGCCAATTTTGCAAACTTGATACGATTTTCATCTGATTTTGATATTTTTGCATTTGAAACACATAAAACATTGATTTGTGATATTTTTATCATTTTGATGCAATTCTGAGTGTTTTCAGATGATTTTGCAGTTTAGATTGTACAAAAATGATGAGTATTTAGACACTCATCAGTATGATCTGTGTCAGTTTTGACATTCTGATTTGACCTAAGATAGTTTGATACCCGAGCCAAATATTAACTAGTCATGGGGGTTCCATGTCCGTGTCAGTGATGCACTTCTGACATGACTCTAGGGCAGTAGAGTGATGTTCTGCCACGTCCCTTATCTGTTATCTGTTATGAGCTCAAGTTATGTTATATGATCAATATCTGTCTGTGGGGCGTATGGATGCATCCTAGATCTGTTATTTGTTATTTGTTATTTGTTATATGTTATCCGATGATTGATGCTGCGTGCATGCACGTCCTTCATAACTCTGGTAGGTCTCCCCTACAAATGTTGCCTTGTGTGGATATGAATATGAATATGATTGTAATTTGATATTTGTTTCTGGGCTCGAGGTAGTTAACTATAAAACTTATTCGATAATTCTAATTTATACTTTGAAATGATTATGATTTTACTATCTTTCGTTCACTATATTTTGTATCCGATGTCGTTTCGTATTCGCTTTGCTTTTATATCTGTTCACTGAGCTTTTGAAGCTCAGCCGCATTTCTTTTCTTCCGCGGCAGGTATCTAAGCTTTGGAGCTGGGTTTTGCTTTGGGATGAGTGCTGAGTGGACTTACCTTAGAGATATTTAGCTTTGATCTTATGATGCCATTTAAGAATTACTATTTCAGATATTTTATTTGGAGTTTATTTTTCCGCTGGGACCTATGTATTGAAGTCATGTTGACTTGAATTATTTCAGTATTTATGCTAAGACTTCTTTTGGATATTTATGTTTGCTTTGATATGACACCATTATTTGTGATTCCTTTACCCTTGTCGGGTCGGGGCGTTACATATATAGTAGTATAGATGAAGATTTGGGTCAACCGGGCTAGGCAAAAAACGAACCATTTCTAAAAAACACCTCTACATTTCCAAATTCCAACCAAATCATCACCAACTTACAAATTCAGTAACATATAATTAAAACTGATCCAGTCTCTTTTATTGTCTTCCATTTTATCACATAATTCTATACTATAAGCACATTATTATACTACAACCTCAACTTGATAACTAACAGTGAAAAATGTGACTGATTACTTTCATAATTGAACTTTTAAAAGCTAATCAGCTCAGTCTAGGGCTTATGAGCTTATGGCTTTTATAAGTTGATAAGCTTTTAAGCCCACAATAAGCCGGACAAACTCGAACGGGGGTGTCATCCCCAATAGATCTATTCATAACAATCGCGCCTCCCCAAAGGGAACTAACGGTAGCATAGTTGGGATTCAAGGTTGTTTCACGTAATAGTGTTTTCAGTTTCAAGTCCGAAGAGAGTTTTGCATGTTTCTCACCCCATAGTTTTATAAAGCAAGTAAATTAGAGTAAAAGTGGGGCTATAAACTCACCTTAGCAGCTCGGTGAATAAAGAACAAGGAGATCAAGTGTGATATAGCAGTGGCTCCTACCCGGAACCTAAGAACGAGATGGCAAGTCTCAGAATAATGATAACGTTTGGTTTACGACCGAAAAGATAGAGCATTGAATATAAAATTCAATAGAGCGTTATTAGCGTAGGTTTATAAATATGATGATGTTACCGAGAGTTTTGTTTATTTACTTTAAGTTGTGTCGGTATCGAGTAGTGTTTTCATATATTTATATACTTATAAATATATATAAGTTTAATTAGTTGTCGACTTAGTAATTTTCATATATGAACACTAGGTTGTCAAAATACTCGTTTTTATAAAGTCGTTATAAGTTTATAAGTTTTCTAAACATTTTTCCAAATTTACACTTTTTACCCTCAAGTTACAAAATGTACGAGTTTGGCCCTTCTACTTTGGAAAAATGACAATTTGTACCCAAATATATTTCTCATTCAGAATTTCCAGTTTTGGTCCCTCATAAAACTGTTTTTACAAAATTTGTCCAAGAAGCTATATTTACCCTTTAGGTCCTCCAAGTTTCAAAGTTTATACTTTTATCAAAACTTTTATTTACCTTTTAATTACTAGTTTCCCATGTTTACAAAATGGACCCCCGGACTTTCCATGCAATGTAAAGTATGAAAATATACCCCTTTAACTTTCCAAAATGTTTACTATTGACCCGAAAGCTATATATTTTGCAAATTTAGTCCAAAAAAAATATTTCGACCACATGGCTTATTTAACTTTTACAAAAGTATAGCACTAGCTTATTCTTGGCTTATGAGGTTATTTTTAAACGTAATGGGTCGGGTATACGATCGATCTTTAAGGTGAAATAAACATGTTTACGTGTGATAGTTTATTAACGAGGTTACTTAGGTGCATTATTAGTTTTTACGTGTGATATATATATACTATAAGCGAGAAAGAGTGAGATGGAAGCAAGTAGAAAGAAACTTACGACACCCAAAGAGTGGTGACGATATCGAAAAGAAGTGAACGTGATCAAGCTACTCTCTCGACCCTTATGCCCAAACGAAATGATCAACCTTGCGCCTCGTTTCCTTCTTGACCCGTCTCCAAATTGGACGACTTTATGTTTAAGATAGTGAGAATGAGATGAGTTTAAGTGTGAATGAGAGCTTGTGAGGTAGTGGCTTTTATAGACAAAGAGGGTATGACTCTTGCAATATCAAACATGCTAGTCTTGTCTCATTTTGAAGTGAAGAAGATATAGGGGTGGCGTTGGGTTAGTGCTGCCAAAACAAGGGGAAAGAAAAAGAAGGAATGTCCCATCTTGTCTTCTCATCTTGTCTATCCTACCTAGCTATAGGTTAATATATGAGAGACTACAAGGAGAGTGAACGTGAGATGTGATTTGTGAGTTTGAGCTTTTAGAAAGTGTGATAGAGTAAGGCTACAATGTCTTTCTTTTATAGATAGACAATGCATGGCTTCTAATATTAACAAATACTAGCTAGCATGGAATTCAAGCAAGTAAAAAGAAAAGAAAATGAGCATGGTGGCTAAGCATCTTTCAAGGGCATGATGGAGGCATTGTCTTGTCAAATGTTGTTGGAGGAGACACATTATTCAATGGGTAACAAAGTCAAGAGTGGTCAAGGCATGGTTTAGGGTATTAGTTTATTCTCCTAGGTAGGTGTTTAGGGTGGCTTAGAAGTTGGTACCTTGTCCCCCCTTTGTGGTGTCTTTACACATGAAGCAAGATCAAGAAAAGGAAAAAAAAAGTTGTGCTTTGTTTTGTGTTTACTGTCGTGCGGTTACAAGCAAAAAGGAAGAAAAACAATTTATGCATTTGACCATGGTTTTGTTGGGTCTAGGCTTATTACTATTTGTATACACATGTGACATAAGACAAACTGTCTAGTATTTTAGGACAAAAGGGGTGTTTGTTCGAGCTTCTGTACCGAGACAAAGCAAAAAAAAAATAAGAATGGGGTTGGGCTGGAACGGTTAGACGAGGCCCAAGAGAAAGAAAAGAGGTGTTGGGCTTGATCCGGTCATAAGGCCCGTTAACGAATTGGGTTCGAGTGGTGAACAGTCCAATGAGTTCCGAGGCCCGATAAAAATATAAAAGTTTATTATATATTTATTTTATATAATTTTTATTATCAAGGTCGAGGTCAAAAAATATCCCGTGACTTGTCGTGTTTAAAGTTCGAAACGGAGAAGAAAAAAAATATGGCCACGAAAATCGGTAGGGAAATTTACGAGTTGTTATATCTGTCAACCCAGGGCGTCGATTCTTTGGTTGTCCTGTTGAAGTAAGTGCGTCTTAATATTTATTGTATTAGTTTGTTTTCTCAAGCATCAAAGTACATTGTAACAATGGTGGTTGTTTAATGACTTGTCATAATCATGAATAGGGGTCTTCTTGTCGGTGGATACGATGGTATGATCCTGAAATCTGTGCTCGTTCAAGAATGATCATACCCGGCCTTTTGAGGGGGAGAAATGAGCTTGAGGAAAGATTAGAAGCTGCTCAAGGTGATGTGTGGAAGTGGAAGATTTACCTGGTGCTCAGTTGGATATTGTTCTTGATTGTTTATGCATTGGGATAACTTTTTAGCTTTTATGTAATGGGGCGAGATGGTTAATGTTCATTATCTTAAGTTGTAGTAACGTTGTGTCCCAGAAGGTTATGAATCATGTTAATCATCGGTTTACCGTATGTTTATGGCTTTATGCACTTGGTTAAGGTTAAAGTGACTTTTAATTGTCAACATTGTTATGAAGTATTCAGTTTGGTTTGTTTTTGACTTTCAATGCCTTATGGGTATGCAGATAGTTAGCAATTTGTTTAGGTTTGACTTTTAATTGTCAACATTCTTATGAGGTTCTGTTTAGCTTTGGTTACTTTTGATGCAAATTATTCACACATCAAGCTTAGTCAATCTATAAAAATACACAATAATGACATGGTTCCATAGTTAATGCAAATGGATATAATTCCAAATGCATAAAATTGCATACTTTTCAAAGCATGAGAACTACAGTAAGATACACACACATATATTTTTAGAGTACATAACTTGTCTGTTGGAATCAATCCTAACTTGTATTTCAAGTGTTAGTAATTAATATATAATAGGTTGCTTAAACTAGGCTTTTATGTTTGTATTAATGGCAAGGCTTATGTAGAAAGCCCATGAGCCTTGGCCCAAGCCCAATAATGAAAGAAGGGACTAGACATGTTGCCCTAGCTCCCTTCCCCTATAAATACTTGTGTAAACCTTCATTTGAAGGTTGGTTGTTCACTTCTCAATATATCCTACGCATAACATTTATCTATATTCATATGTGTGTGTTTGTTTAGTGTTCAACCGATCACCTTTACCTTTATTTCTTACATATTGATTCTTGTGTTAACTTATGGTGACCTAACAGTGGTATCAATCGCCATCTAGTTGGGTGAAACACTTTTGTTTTTGAAGTTTTGTATCATACGCGTGGGTTTTGCGCCTAAACTTTTCATACACTTAAAAGCTTTGATTTTTACACTTAAAAACTCAAGATTCTTGTGGTTTAAGGTTTATTTAGTGTTAAAGTTTCAGTTTTTAGCAAAAAGTTTCAAACTTTACATGTGTAGATTAGTTTTTGATATTGGTTTGATTCATGTGTACTTTTATACGCGTAAGGTGAAAAATAGTTTTGGATCATCAAGTTTCAAACTTTCTTGTTGTTTAGGTGATTTTGAAGGTGTTTCATCATTAAAATCAGGTTACAAAACACTTTTGGGCATAAAAATCAGTTTTGGTAAATTTTGGTACTTTCTACACCTAGTAAAACCCTAGTTTTACGCGTATACTTCTACTCCTAAGTCTGTCTACGCCTATCAGTTTCTACGCCTAGGCTCTTCTGCATTTGATCTTCAAAGCTATTTGTTTACTCAGTGTTTTCTTGCTTGGATAAGCCTGAAAACACTTCGACTTTGGATATCTTTTACACTTGGATAAGTGTAAAGGATTTTTGGGTAAAACCCTAGTTTTACGCATAAGCACAAAAGCTTTCGAGTAAACACTTTAAGCCTAAGTATTTCCTACGCATAAGCTTATCTTACGCCTAAGGAAATCTTACGCATAAGGTTCTTACTATTAAGCATTTGGTTTACGCTTAAGCCTAAGTTTTATCTAAAGTTTACGCGTAAGTTGTCTTTACGCCTAAGCTTGTGTCTACGTGTAAAAGGGATTTACGCGTAAGGGTTCAATCTACGCCTAAGCTGATTTTCTACGCTTAAGTATACTTCATCAACAAACTCAAGTTTCATTCGACTACAAAGATCCATCATCAACACAAGTTTCAAGATGTCTCAACCACCATACTCTCACTACTTTCCTCATGAGTATCCTCAACAACAACAACAACAACAATATCAACAATATCCTCCACCATCTCAACAACAATTGCAACAAATTCAACAACAATTTCAACCGCCATTTCAAATGTACTTTCCTCAAGGAGCAAACCCTCTTCCACCACAGATGCCTCAACCAAACCCTCGTCAACAAGTTCAACATTGTAACTACTTCCAATATCAGTACCGAGCAAAGTATGCTATGAATGTCACAACGCAAAGGAACCTTTTTGGTTTGCAAAGATGTGTGAAGCTTTAAGTAGCAAACAATCCATTCATGAAGCTGGATCTCTTGATAGACCTCCGATGCTTACTCTCGGAAACTATGATCAATGGGTGATAAGGTTTTTTAGGTTTTGTGATCTCAAGAAACCACATGGTAAGTTTTTGAAGAAGGTCATACTTGAAGGTCCTTTTCAGATGCCTACTATCACTATACCCAGGAATCCGAATGCTAATCCACCAAGAGATGATGTTACCAACGTTGTCGGCCTTGATCAACTTACTACTGACCAACTTTTTCACTTAGAAGCTGATGAACTTGCAATGCAATATATCCTTTTGGGTTTACCCAATCCGATACTTCATAGTTTTGATGCTCAGAAGACTGCTAAAGCAATGTGGGAGCACATTCATCTTCTAATGGAAGGCACTGAACTCAATCAAGAAGACATGGAATCCAAAATCTACTTAGCATATGAAAACTTCATGATTGAACCAGGGGAATCATTAGAGTCATACTATCATCGTTTTTCAGACATCATCAATGACTTGGACAAGCATAATATCATTATGTTAAGGATTGCAATCAACACAAAGTTTCTGAGCTGTCTTGGTCCTGATTGGGAGAAGTACGTTACATTCATCTGTCAAGCGGAGAATCTTCATCAAGCTACTTACGGATTGTTGTATGACTATTTGAAGCACCATCAAAAGGAAGTAGACAAAGACAGAATCATCCGTGGAGTCCCTGCTTCTCCATCACTCCCGGATAATCAAACTCTTGCTTTGTACACTCAAGCATGTTATCCTCAATTTCTGAACTTGCCAACTGTCTTCACAAATTCAGATAACACCATATGATCCATCACAACAAAAATCACAAGAAACTCAATTGGTTCCATACAACAACAACAATGATCAAGCACTTTACAGTGAATCTGTTGTTCCCTATTCACTATCGTAAAATAGTTTAAGTATTAAAAACAAGTTAATAGTGAATCTATGACTGATAAGATGTAAGTAAAACACACTGATAAATTTTCAACATAATATTCTTTATTAGAAATAAATCAAACAAGAATACATTACCCAAGTACTTGCGGAATAGTACTTGGGATTGAAATGACAATGGTTGGTAACTCCTCTCGAAGCTCAGGCTAAGTCTGAGCACAACTACAAGTACCCACTGAGCTGTCTCAGGGATTAAGTTGTATTTGGAGGAGTGAAAGATGGCTTGCGTGTATGTGTGTTTTTACAATTCACAAGCTTAATCTTTCACTCCATCTCTTATGCTATTGATACAAGTATGAGTTTTAACTCTTTCCTAAGTGACAAACTGACAATTTACAGAAGACAAAATACTGATGTATTTTTTCTCTGTTTACAAAGACTATTTTAGGTAAGAGACAAGATTGCTTTCCAAAGGTCAGTGATGACACTGAGCCTGATCATTTGCCATTCAGGGAAACTTGACTTTGGTTGATAAGGACTTAGTCTTATCTGATTCAAACTTATCCCGCTCATTCTTCAGTCTTCACATCCTTCAGTCTTCTATTTCAGTTTGTCTTCAGTGTAAGTAGCTGGAGAGGAGTTTTAGGGATTCAGTGAGTTATTGTCATCACTCACTGAATCCACCATCTTCTTCTTGACTCAGTCTTCACCCTTTAAGTTCCGCCTTACTGAGTGGAGATACTTCAACTTTGCCTCTTACTGAGTATCCTGAAGATGGCTCATTGAGAGACTATGCACTCAGTGACCTATTAGTGTTTAACGGACTAAACACTTAGGATATTTTCTATTCAAATCCTAGATTAATGGGTTTGGGTATTTACTGAACCCAACAGACTCCCCCTATTTGGATATACAAATAGCCTAAGTGTTTGATTAGTGTAAGTGAGCAAATGGCTTCTTCTTACACTGAATGTACTAATGAATACAATAAGGAACACTGAGTATTTTAACAAAACATACATCTTTTATTGATCACATTACATGGTTCCTATCACTAGTACAAAAAAGGATGAATCAAAATGATGTCAGTCTAGATGGATTCCCAGTGCTTCAAGCTTGACTTTCTTAGTGATGAGTGTTTCCTTGTCAGGATGCTCTCTTATCTTGGCGTTTAAGTCAGCACAGAACCTGATATTTGCAGGAGTCTGAATTTGAGAGGCCACTTGTATGTAGCTCAGCATTGTAGCCACTCCTGCCTGATCAATATCACTCCACCTTTGGAATGTTGGGTTTCCATAGACATCAATGAAAAAATAGCCCTCTTTCAGGATTTTCTATCACAAGACAGTTGACAAATTTTACACCTTCAGGCAGCTCCTTGTTGCATTCAAGTCCAGGCACTTTGATCTCAGGCTGGAACTCAAACCTCTTTCTTTTTCCCTGTGAAGACTGAGGTTGAGGTCCTTGTGGTGCAGTTAAGGCTGGTTGAATCCCCAGTTGTGCTGGTGCATCCCTTAGTCTTTCATACCTTTTGCTGAGCATTTTCATCAGCTCCTTAACCACCGCATTCTGCTTATTTTCAATTATTGGACCCAGCTCATCGAGTTCAGTGATCCCAAAGTCAGTGAATTTTAGGGGATCATGAACCTCGAAGTGTCTTTTGTCATCCCCCCTGTAAACATTCATGGCCAGTGGTTTGGACTTGGGGATGATTCTGACATCTGTGATTTTCTCAGGCAGCCTTCTATTTGTCATTGACCAGTTGTAGTGATCAATTATTGCTTGCCTGATGGCTGCAGTTCTTTTGTTCTTTTCTTCCAACTGCTTTCTCATTTCAGCCATCTTAGCAGCCTGAGCATCCTTGAACTTTTGTCCTGCCTGACCCTTTTCAAGCTTCTTAGGATCAATTCCTATGTTTTCAGCTTCCTCAGCAACGACTTTTACCAGTGCTTCTCTGCTATTTCTTTCTTCCTCAGCAAGTTTCTTTTTCCTTTCTTCCTTTGCAAGGTAGGCACTTAGCTGTTGTGGGGTAAGCAGGTACTCAGTGTTGCCGATCATATAGGGAATCTTCTCAGGCTCAGGTGGTGTTTACATTATGCCTTTTCCTTTGTCCTGGTCTGAAGAAGATGATGCTACCAAAGATGTGATCACTGTCATTGTTGTTTTTGTTGATGATGTTGGTGGTATAGATGAAATTGGTAAAGCAGGGACTGGTTGAGCTGGCTCCCCCTCAGTGTGAGAGGAAGTCTCTTCAGTGGTCTTCTCCCCCTCAAATGTTGCCGCAACATGAGTGAGAGCAAGAGTTGCTTCGGACATTGGGGGAGTTTTAGTGGCTTGACCTTTGAAGGCTTGATAAATTTCAGTGAGCATAGCCTTGATGTCAGTAGTATCATGCTGAAGACTGGTGACTTGTTTCTCCAGATTAGCCTGAGATAATTCCAAAGCAGTCATCCGTGGCCCAAGATTCCAAGCCATGGAAGATGATGCCTTAGCCAGTGTGGTCACCTGAGCATCCAAGGAACCCAGTGTTGCCTGAAGAGACTGAACTGAAGATTGAAGACCCTGAACATTGGGAGACTTGAGCATGTTGATTAGTTCAGTGAGATATGAGGAATTCTTCAAGTAAGCCTCAGTAGCCTCCAGCACTTTTGAGTTGAGTGTTGGGTCTTCTTTGACCGAGTCCCTGATTTCATCAATTTTTGTCCCACAACCCTGAAGATGTTTAAGAAACTTAGCTAGGTTATCATCCAATCTATGAAGATGCTCGTACATGATATCTCTGTGTTCATCAGTGTTAGCATTGAAAGTGAGCACATCGGACTTTAGATCAGCATAAATTGCAGCAGCTTCAGTGTATTGATCCCACAATGTGTCAGTGACCCCAGAATATATCTTTCTTGAAGCTTTGGTGATCCACATAACTAGCTGCCTCCTAGTGATTGGAAGAATATTATCAAACTAGCTGAATTCATCATAACTGGATGAAGAGGAGTCAGAGTCATTATCTTCAGGCTGAAATGGTGACTCCTTAGGCTCTTGTGGATCAGGCTGATGTTCTTGTTCAGCTTGAACATCAGCGTCCACTTCTTCTCCAGCTGATAGGATTTCATCTTCACTTTCAGCATGTTCTTCATCAGAAAATAGTATCTCAGCAACATCAACAATAGTTAACAAGGTGGGGGTGATGGGTTCCGTATCAGCGGGTGGTATTAATCCCTCTGAGTCTTTGTCCCCCTTGGACCCCTCAGACACTGATGGGTTTTTCCCAGTGTCTTCTCCGGAGTCAGGATTGGTGATGGGTTCCGTATCGGCAGGTTGTTTCTTTCCCTCCGAGTCTTTGTCCCCCTGAGACCCCTGAGACACTGATGGGTTTTTCCCAGTGCCTTTGGTGGAGTCAGTGACAGTTATATCCCTATCAGCGGGTTATTTAGGTCCCTCTGAGTCTTTGGGATCACTCAGTTTGCCCTCAGACAAAGGTTGTGATTTGCTAATGTCATCCTTGGGCGTTGTGGAAGGCGCTCCCCTACCAGCGGGTTGTATGTTTCCCTCTGGATCTTGGGGAGTAGTAGTTGGGACCAAGGGCACTGATTGTGATTTATCAGTGTCCTTCGTTGTCACCTGGGTGGATGTTTCTTGGTCTCCAGTGGGTGGCATATCAGTCTTGGGCTTCTTTTGCCTTTTGGGCTGTGTTCCTGAAGCCTCAGGGCCCTGAGACTTGGGTTTAGTCTTAGTCCCAGTCTGAGACTTCCCCTTTCTCTTTTTTAGGAGCAGGGTTAGGAGACACTGAGTCCCTCTGGTTGTTTACAGCAACCATATGGGCCGTCAATTCAATATTAGTGACAAGGGATGGGTCCTTTTGAAAATTAGACTGACTCAGGATGCCAGGTAAAGCACAATATTTTTTTTCATGAGGATAATTGCAACCCAGTAACACTTGTAAAGCACATGAGACAAACCTAGGGTACGAAACGTATTTCGCCCTAGTTTTGCTCAGTAGCTTGGTTACGAGATCACTGTAAATGATCTCCCCAATGTCGACATTGACCCCATTCATCAAATAGTATGCCATCATCAACTGAATAGAATTAACTTGTTCAGTGGATGAGTGGTTCCCGCCGAGGACCTGAATCACAAAAGTGAACAGGATCCTCCAAGCCACAGGAAATGAACTCTTGGTGACTGGGGTCTTGTCCAAAAATTTTGGATCCAAAACTATTTGTTTCAACCCATCCTTCATTGTGGAGGGTTCAGGATGGGCAACATAGACCCCTTTATTGTAGTCTAACCCTGTTGCAGTACAAAACGTTTTATAGTCCAGGGTGACTGATTGTTCCCCATTGAAAAGACTGAATTTAATGAGATACTCCCTGAGTGGTCGTAGGTCAGTCTCATTTGTTGAGGGTGTCGGGTCATAGGCCATGGTTGTTGCCCAAAACTCCCTGAGGAGGTTTTGGTACAGTATAGAGGGACACTGAACAAAGGTCGTTTTCAGTGGGCAGTTGAACAAAAATTGCATTATGTCCTTATAGGCTGGGACATTTTGTGGGTATTCAAAATTGCCTATAACATTGTTAGTTTTAAATTCAACATTACTGAAATCCCCTACCCACTGAGATGCAAACTGCAGAGATTGTGTTCTAGCCATTTCAATTTAAAGATTTTAGGGTTTTGAAAAAAAATCTTGAACTAGAACAGTCAAAGAGTTTTAAATCTCTTAAGTTTGTGATGAAAAACTTTTGTAAACGTTTACAGAGAAGAATTTTCTGAAAAAGGTTTGAAGAACACAAAGATTTCTGGATTTGAAAGAGTATTTTGACAGAGTTTTGTTGCAAAAATACTTTGTGTGTGTTTTAATGATTTTGTGAGGGGTATTTATAGAGTGATGAGAGGGGTAGTTTATGCATAAATGTGGATTTGTAAAGTCAGTTTTTGAAAACGTTTTGAATTTCCACATTTAATGCCACCATTCCACTACCCGCAGTAAAATCTCGGTTTTCAAGTATACAGTTGCGGTGCACAGTAAAAGTGCACTTTTGCAGTAATAAAATATCCACTAGATATTTCATGTGAGAGGAGGCATTTAATGCCAAATGGGATGAGGCAGCTTTTTGAGGGACCCTTGACATGGATGACAGTAAGACAAAGAGACATATATTCCCATATTAAATTTGCAAGGTTACCAACCTAGGACATTTAAGTAACTAATACTTGGAGCATTTAGTTACTCATTCAATGCTCAGTATCAACTGTCAGGGTCCCTGAATGAGTCTTACTCATTCAGAGAGATGGTTGTTTTGGGATATGTTCAGGGAGGATGAACCATTTCAGAGAAAACTTACTGAGATTGGGATTGGTTTTCAGGTTGCTGATTTTCAATGTCTAGCATTCCCAATTCAGCTTTCAGTCTCCTGAAGGTAGGTTCATCTAAGGGTTTGGTGAAGATATCAGCAAGTTGATATTCAGTAGGGATGAAATGAAGCTCTATGTCTCCTTTCATAATGTGGTCCCTGATGAAATGATATCTGATATCGATGTGTTTGGTTCTTTGGTGAAGGACAGGGTTGTCAGAGATTGCAATGGCCCTAGTGTTGTCACAGAAGATGGGTACCATTTTGTAGTGGATGTCATAGTCACTGAGTTGACTTTTCATCCATAATACATTGGCACAGCATCCTGCAGCAGCAACATACTCAGCTTCGGCTGAAGACATAGCCACTGATTGTTGCTTTTTAGCACTCCAACAGACCAGTTTTCCTCCAAGAAATTGACAGGACCCTGAGGTAATTTTTATGTCCATGTTGCAGCCAGCATAATCAGAATCTGAGTATCCTTTGAGGTCAAACCCTGAGCACTTTGGATAGTAGAGTCCAAGGCTTGGAGTTCCCTTCAGGTATCTCAGTATTCTTTTGGCTGCAGTGAGATGGGATTCTTTGGGATTGGACTGATATCTTGCTATTAGACAGACTGAGAATTGTATGTCTGGTCTGGAAGCAATGAGATACATCAGTGAGCCAACAATCCCTCTAAAATGGGGTTGATTGACTGATTTTCCAGTGAGATCAGATCCAAGGTTGTTAGGATGGACCATTGGTGTTTTCACTGGCACTGTCAGATATCTCATATTTCTTCAAGAGATTTCCGGTGTATTTCTCTTGACTGATGGAGATTCCTTTATCAGTTTGCCTGATTTGTAGTCCAAGGAAGTATGTGAGTTCACCCATCATGCTCATTTCAAACTTCTTTGTCATCAGTTTTTCAAACTGTTTGCAAAGACTGTAGTTTGTTGAGCCAAAGATGATGTCATCAACATATACTTGGACCAGTATTACATCTTGTTTTGTCCTGTAGATAAACAATGTGTTGTCTATCTTTCCTCTGACAAACTTGTTTTGAATCAGGAAGGCTGAGAGAGTTTCATTCCATGCCCTGGGAGCTTGCTTTAGTCCATAAAGGGCTTTATCAAGCTTGCAGACATAGTCAGGGAATTCACTACTCTCAAAGCCAGGAGGTTGCTGAACATACACATCTTCCTTGAGTTCACCATTCAGGAATGCACTTTTTACATCCATTTGGTGAACTTTGAAGTTCATGTAGGTAGCATATGCAAGAAAGATCCTGATGGCTTCCATTCTTGAAACATGAGCAAATGTCTCATCATAGTCAATGCCTTCTTGTTGACTGTAACATTTGGCTACATAGTCAATGCCTTCTTGTTGACTGCAACATGAGCAAATGTCTCATCATAGTCAATGCCTTCTTGTTGACTTGCAACATGAGCAAATGTCTCATCATAGTCAGTTTTGTTTCTGAAAACCACTTCATTCCTATGACAATGACATCCTGAGGACATTTGATCAAGGTCATGACCTTGTTTTTATCAAACTGTTGAAGTTCTTATGTCATGGCCTAAACCCAGCTTGGGTGTTTTAGAGCCTCAGTGACACTTTTGGGTTCTATTTCTGATAGGTAATCAGCATATAGACATTCATTTGCTGAAGCTGCAGTTAGTTTAGCATCCATGCTTCTTGTAAGCATGCCCTCAGTGGGTTCACCAATGATGTTTACAAGCTCAATGTCCTGAGATTTTGTCCACTTACTTTGTGGTCTAGGATCTGAGCTTGAAGAGGTCACTGGAAACTCAGGAGTGAGTTCAGGTGAAGGAGCCACAGAATCATCAAGAACATCTGTTGAGATATCTTGTTCAGGTTGGGGTTCATGAATCACAGGTTCCTGAACATTTGGTTCAGTGTTACCTATCCCTGCAGGGACTGATCGATTATCAATGAATTCACTGATAGTTGGTTGAGGCAGGTTGTGAGGTAAGACATAATATGAGATGTCAGCATCTGCTTGGTATGAGGAATTGATTTCAGTGTTATACTCATCAGGAGGATATCTTGATGAGTTATCAATTCCTATTTCCTCCTTTGAGGTGTTGGTGAACCTGATGCTTTCTGAACTCTCATCAAAGGTGCCATGAAAGGCTTCCTCAACTTGTTGTCTCCTTGTGTTAAATACCCTGAAGGCTTTGGAGATCAGTGAGTAACCTAGAAAGTATCCATCATCAGCTTTACAATCAAACTTGCCTAGATGATCCTTGTGGTTATGAATAAACACAGGACATCCAAACACATGAAAGTAGCTGATATCAGGAAGTCTACCTTTGAATATCTCATATGGGGTTTTGTTATGTCTTTTGACAATGATTGACCTGTTTTGAGTGTAGCAGGCTGTTTTGACTGCTTCAGTCCATAAATGTTTTGATAGAGCTGAGCCATTCAACATAGTTCTAGCAGCCTCAATGAGAGTTCTGTTTTTCCTTTCAGCTACCCCATTTTGTTCAGGGGTGTAAGGAGATGAAATTTTTTGGGAGATTCCCTTTTCATCACAGAAATTCTCTAGCTCTTCATTTCTGAACTCAATAACATTGTCAGTTCTGATTTGTTTAACAGTAATGTCATTCTGGTTTCCAATGTTCCTGATGAATGACATTATAGTGTCAGCTGCCTGACTCTTTTTGGAAAGAAAGTGTTAGCCGTAACATTTTTATTAGAAGTGATGGTCATTCACATTTAGGAACTTTGTAACGTGTGCTAGATATCGTGCTAGAATAGTCAACGGGCTCGTGGATTGGGCTTAGCTAAATGGTTAATCGTTTAGTTAAGCTAGCATTGTATAAGTTCATGTAACCCAATACATGTCCAAGCCCATCTCACGGCCCATGGCCAAGCGTTAGGGCATTATGTTACTTGTACTATAAATACCCCTCAAAGTCTCATTTGAGGGGTGTGCTTGAGTGTGTGTGTGTGTGTTTTCCTTTGATATTAAAGTTCTTCTTTTCATCTTATTTCTCTAACACATATACGCATAATATATTCATCAAGTCACCACTTTCCTTTCTTCTACTCTACGCATATCTTATAGTTTGTGTTTAACGTGTTCTTCTTGTGGTAAGATTGGTATTCGTGTGATAAGGTTGATATATTTAAGGTCCTATAATTGGTATCAATCGCCTAACAATGGTTTAGGAGTGTTTGTGTTCATTTTTTGGTTAAAGCTTTTCAAAAAAGTTGCGTTTTTTTACATAAAACGAGACCTTTTTGCATAATGTTTTGATTTTTACGTGGTATTAAGCTCCAAGTTGTCGACTTTATTGATTTTTAAGTGTTTTGGAAGAAGTTTGTGCAAAAGAAATCGATTGGAAACGTGTTTTTGGGTGAAAAATTCGTGTTTTTGCATTTCTGGGCAGTTTTTACGCATAAGCAACTTTTGGTCAAAACCCTCTTTTTACGCGTAAGAAAAGGTCAAAACCCTAGTTTCCTACGCGTAAGGTCTACGCGTAAGAATTTAGTTTTTACGCATAAGCTTTTGGTGCAGATTCTTCGTGCTTCAACGGTTACTCAGTGCTTCCCTCACTTGGATAAGTTTGTGGAATACTTCGACTTGTGGATATCTTTCACGCTTGGATGAGTGTGAAGAATTTTGGTTTTAAACCTAATCTTATGCCTAAGCAGAAAGCTTACGAGTAAGCACTCTACGCCTAAGTTAAATCTTACGCGTAAGGTACTCTACTGTAAGGTACTCTACTTCTAAGTATAAAGTTTACGCATAAGCTTACGTTTAACCTTAAGTTTACGCGTAAGTCTGGGTCTACGCATAAGCATCATCTTACGCCTAAGGAGAGTTACGCATAAGCAGTCTATGCATAAGCCAATTTCTACGCATAAGCACTCAATCCTACGCCTAAGAACAAGTTTACGAGTAAAATCTTAAGCAAAACTTCAAACGGCCATAACTTTTGAACCGTAACTCCGTTTTCAGCGTTCTACCCATCAAAACGACCGTGAGAACGAGGAGAATGAAACGCCGAATGAACTTTGGGGTCAACCTTCGAGTCCTAAAAACGCTCTGAACAGAAGTTATTGAGGTTTTTAAGTTTTTAGACCAAATTTTCACTACAACAACCGAGCTTCTTCTTCATCAAACACAACTCCTTTATCGTTGAATCGATCCTACATCAACTCTATCATCAAATACCTTCATCAATGGCAACTCAACAAGACATTCATGCAGCCGGTGCCGAAAACCGTCCTCCTATGCTGGAAAAGGGTGGATATCTTCAATGGACAAGTCGTATGCTCCGCTACATCAAGACCAAACCTAATGGAAAACTCATGGTTCAATCCATTACGAATGGACCCTTCAAGCCTTGACCAGTCCAAAACCCTGGAAATCCTGATGCAACACCTCCCGTCCCACCATCTTTTCGTGTTCAAAATGAATCAGAATACACGGACGAGGATAACAAACAGGTCGAAGCAGATGACATGGCAATTCATATTGTCCAACTGGGCTTACCAAGAGACATCTTTGCTGCTGTGGACAGCTGTGAAACTGCTTACGAAATGTGGGAACGTGTTAGATGGCTTTGTTATGGAACAGAAATTGGTCAACAAGACACGGAGAACAAGCTGCTAACTGCATGGGAGAAGTTTACATCTACTCCAGGAGAATCCATTGAATCCTACTATGGAAGGTTTTGCACGTTGATGAATGAGCTTATCAGAAACAAGTTGGCACCCAGAACTATCGTGAGTAACATCAAATTTGTCACACCCCCAATTTACCTGTTTTTGCAGCGGAATGGAATTCCTGGGGATAGACTGTCATAGCACCACAATCACAGTTACATTGAACGACCTAAAGTGTCGTTTGAAAAGAACATCGTTTGATTTAATAAAACAATCAGAGTTTACAAAGTATAGGTCCCAAATGAAAATCAACTTGTGCGGAAATAAGTTTATTACAACTCAAACGATGTTTTAATGTGAGTAAAACCCAAGTGAGACGCGTCGTCACCGCGACTCTAAGATGTGTCCACATGCATGCCATGAAGTGTATGCCTTAGATACCTGAGATAAAAACATGCTAAAAGTGTCAACACAAAGGTTGAGTGAGTTCATAGAGTTTGTGTTGAAATGTAAAGCCTTTCAAAATCGTTTATGCAGCAAAGGCATCGTAAATCCACTCAGTTCCAAGTTCCGCCCATACAAAACTTGCAACCTGTGTATTCACAACCCATTGCCAAAATGTATATAGTTATATTTAAGCGCATGATGTCAAATGAATTCACATAATAATGCATGACTTAATGTATCAATGTTTACTTGACATAATTATACCAAGACATTCAGTTCAATGAAAATCCCAAGACATCCAGCTCAATGAAGTTCCCAAGACATTTAGCCCAATGGTAATCCCAAGACATTCAGCTCAATGATAATCCCAAGACATTCAGCTCAATGATAATCCCAAGACATTCAGCCCAATGATAATCCCAAGACATTCAGCCCAATGATAATCCCAAGACATTCAGCTCAATGACTTATGATATAGGATATGACTAAACATTAAGTTCAGTTAAGCATGTAGTTTCAAATAATCATGATAGTTATAAAAATAGTTGAGCATGTATCTCCCCCAAAACAGTTATGAAAACAAGTAAAAGTAGGGGCTATGAAACTCACTTGATAAACTGGTATGATGACAAGAGTGAGTACACTGAGGTATAGCGTGATACTTTAATATGGACCTATTACGAATGATATGATATGTAATGAGTTGCAATGTAATGTTATGCATGCATTTCGTATGTTATTTATACCATTTGCGAGTTTTGAAAATATTACTTATCGTCGAAAAATACTCTTTTGACGTCTTGACCATTCAAAAATCACTTTACAAGTATTTACGTCAAAATGTCATCCTACAATGGTTTTATAATGATTTATGGTGAAATTTTCACTTTTCGTCGTAAAACAATGTCGTCGGAATTTTTAAAAAAGTAACAAAAATGGCTTTGGAAAACTAGTCGTAAAATGGTGTGCGTCGATCGTTAGGAAACGAACTCGACAGTTTTAGAAAGTTTGTATCGAAATCTAGAAGTTTCAGTTCAGGAGTTTTCGTCATAAAGGTCTCGAACATAAAGATAATAAGGGTTAAAGATGGTGATTTTGTCTAATTGTTGTGTAAAAAGTGAGTTTCGGCCAAGTTTGAGCAACCGTAATTAATTTATTACAACTCCGCTATACAAACGGTCGATTGTTTTGAAAAATATGCTCGGTGATCTTGATTTTATTAGAAGACATTTCGTTTCAAAAAGTTCCACATCATTGATAAAAACAGCCGCTAACATGGTCGTTTTAGTTACCGTAACACTTATCTCGTAAAATAATATAGTTTTTCAGAAAATAATAGTTACGGCAATTTTATGAAAACGTGCATATCTTTGTCGTTTCAAATCCGTTTTCTACGTATAATACGTCCTTAGCTTCGTATCAAAGTATACTAATATATTTTTGATAAGTCGAAATAATTTGTGAAGCTTAGGACTCGTTTTTGACCCGAATAGAGTAAAAATAGTATGCTGAAATTTCAGAAAATAATATATTTCGTCGTCAAACTTTAAAAATTCATAACTTCTTCGTTATAACTCCGTTTTTATCCGTTCAAGCGGCCACGGATTCGTTTTAAAGTATATTTTCGAAATACCAAGGCCAAAAAGTCGTGCCTACTGTCGGATTTTCCAGAAAACCAAAACAAGGACAGAACATATTTTATACGTATCGAAAATAGTTTTTCTCGTACCAAACCTATTCTAATCCCTTCAAATCAACTCCAAAACTAATCTAATCCTACCATACACCTTCTTAGGGTGTCATGGGTTCCTAAACATCATCAAGACCAACATATACCAAGGGGATAATTATAGGATGACCATATATACATATAACTCTAAAAATCATGCAAAATGGTATAAATCAACATATGTCTTGCATGTTAGCTCCAAAAATGAAGAAATAACTATGAAATGAAAAGGAAACATGAAAAATATAAATGATATGCTTACAAGTATTATGATGAGGTGCAAAGAACAAGGTTAAACTTAAACACTCTTGGTTTTTATTTCAAAACCTTATAAAGAGTATTAACTAGATTGTTTATAACTTGGACTTGATAAATTTTTTTTTGATCCCTTTGTGATTTCTTGATGGCCGGTTGAAGGAGAAGCAAAAGAGAGGAAAAATAAACTTTCTAACACTTGTGGAAAAACTTTGTGAAGTGAATGAGTGAAAACAATTATTAAGTAAGACTTATATGTATTGTGTAAAGACATAAACAATTCAAGACCATGCATCAATTAATGCTAACCCTCCCCCTTGGTCGGCCAAGGGGGGAGGGACTTGGCAAAGATATTTTTTTTTTAAAACTTGTGTATATATAATTGTTAGTGTAATTATTGTGAGAAAATGTAGAAAAATGTATAAGTAATGATAAATGGAGATTTTTGGCACAAGTAAGTTTTTAATAGATCAAAATAGAATGTAGTGAGATAATAAAAATTGTAAAAATACATTCCTTGTGAAATTTGAGTGATAAAATAATTATCGTATAATTTTTAAGAAAAACGTCGTAATAATTTAACTTTAACGATTTATGTACCAAATAAATTTAAAACACTAGGTAAACTAAAAATATAGTTTTTATAAACTAAATGTAAGTTTAAAAATACTTCGGGATCATTTTTGAAAGTAACGGATTAAATATTCAAAATAATAACTCACGCGATAACGTTTATTTAATATAAATTTACGCGATTAATGTGAAATGAAATGTCATGAATGAACTAACGTGATGCAAATGATGTTAATGAAATGTAGACTAAACTTAGTCCATATGAAATGTTCGTGATGATATGATCATGAATTCGCCGCTAAACCATTAAGGTTACGCGAATTTGGAACACGCAAACCTAGTTTACGATAAATGTTGAAATTGTAAGGCATGAATTGTTTCGAGAAATGACCTGAAAGTACGGGTTGTCACAAAATTTCTCAACAATCTTCCAGAAGAATGGGGACGATATGTCACTATTGTCAACCAAACAAAGGACTTACATCAGGTGAACTTTGATCAACTCAACGATTTTCTGAAACAAAACCAAGCTGAATTCAATGAAGTAAGGAAAGAAAGATTGGCAAAGAATCATGATCCCTTGGCACTAATTGCAAAGACTCAAACTCCAGTGACTACACAACAACAAGCTTCATCATCTTCCACTAACAACAACTTGCAACAATACATTCCACAACCACAATCTGTTATCCCTCAACAACAATTCTATCCACAAGAACAACAAGTCAATCAACAACAACAATATCCAAAATACCAGGAACAAGGAATCACTGATCTCGAAACTGAACAAGAACAAGCTTTGTCAACTGCATTTGCTTTTTTGACTAAAGCATTCAGAGGTCGCTATTCCACACAGACTAACAACAACCAAAGGATTTCATCAAACACTCATAACAGGAAAATTGCACAGCCGTGTGTGAATATGGGTCATCAAGTACAAATGGTTGGAGTCATTGGGAATCAGTAGGGATATGCTACTGGATTTCACATGGGTAATCAGGCAGTTCCGTATCAGGGTAATCAGTTGGGTCAGAATGTTGGAAATCAGATGGGGCAGAATGTTGGGAATAGAGCAGTGGGTAATCAGAATGTGAATGCTGCAGCTCCAGTCGTTGCGAATTATGGAAATGTGAATCAGGGTAATCAGGTTACGTGTTACAACTGTCAAGGAGTGGGTCACATGGCAAGGAATTGTCCTACTAAGCCGAAAAAGAAGGATCTTGCATATCTTCAGAAAGCTATCCTATTGGTACAAAAGGAACAAGCAGGACATCAGTTGAGTGCTGAGGAACATGACTTTATAGCTATTATGGATGATTTGGAAGACCGAGAGGACATCAATGCAAACTGCATCTTCATGGCAAATCTTCAGGAGACTAAGTATGACACTGACTCTGACGCACCTCCTGTCTATGACGCCAATGCAGTATCTGAGGTACCAATCATTGATCCATGCTATAACAATGTCATATTTGATGTGTTTACTCATGACGAACAACATTCTGTGACATCCGCACCTACTTATGATACATACCTGGACAATCCGAGTTGTAGCAATACTAACTCTGAAACTCCAAATGTGGATCCTAGTGGAGGATGTGTGGCACAAAATACTGAGACTGATGAGGAAACACGTGCTTATTTTGAAACATTAATCAGTAACTGTGGCATTGGAATCGAGAAATTTAAAACGGTCAATCGCGAAGTTAAGGCCGCGAATGCTAAATTGACCGCTGAGCTTGAGAGTTACAAGGAGAATGCAAAAGCTTTTGAATTTCCCAAAAACAAAGAGTCAGAATTAGAAATTGGTTATCGAAATTCCGTTTTAAAAGAACAACAATTGCAAATCAAGTATAACACACTTGATGTGAATTTGAACTTGAAAATAAATTCTTTAAACAAGGAAATTTCTAATCTAAATGACCAACTTTCTAAACAAAAAACAATGTTTTCTGATCTTGAAAAAGAGAAGAAACAGTTGATTACTGATTTTTCAAAATGAGAAGATTCTCTCCTTGATGAAATTCTTGATAAAGATGATAAAATCAAAAAATTGGAAAATTTGCTTGTTACGACGGGTCATTCAGCTAAATCAACCAATATGCTGATTAATCAAACGAATCCGTATTTTCATACAAAACAAAAAAATGACTCTTGGTAACACACCTCCTTGTTTCCTCAAGAAAGCTCAGAAAGAACAGAATGTTTTGAACAATGAAAAAGCATTGCATGAACCCATAATTGTTCGTGATTCTCTTGAAACATTAGAACTATCTGACGAGAGTAGATCAAAAATGAAACAAAAGAATTCGGAAATCAAACCAATCGACTATAACAAATGGAACAAAATTAATGGAATTACTTTTGTTTCACAAAAAGAAAAGTCAAAGTTTTCCATCACACCCAGTGTTTCAAACAAAGAGTCAACACCAGTTTCAAAACCATTTTCAAAACCAATTCCAACTCCTGTAGTTGTCTCACAATCTCTCTCGAAAATCGAACAAATGTCTTAAAACAATCCTTTTAACATAATTGATGCTAGAAGCATTTTAGATGACGTTAAAACTAGAATTGGGGAACTTCAAGAGACCGTTAAATCTAAAACCAATATTATAACTAATATCTGGTTTTCTAGTTTTGATGATGAAAATAAAAAGTTTTTTGAAACTCAAATTGTCCCTCAGCTGAATAACATCAACTCAAGGGTAATTCATTTTGAACAAGCATTTTTGAAAGAAACAGTTGACTTTGTCAAGGACCATAAATCCCTGATAAAGAAAGCTAATGAAAGTGTTGAACACATCAAAGTTTTGGAAAATTTAAATGATTCTCTCTTCGAAGATGTTCTGTGTACTGATATTATGTCCATTATTTTACAAACATATTCTGTTGAAGATCATGAAAGACTCCAGTCTGAGACCTCCGAAATTGTTTCAAAATATGAAAAAGCTCTTGAAAAACTTGAAAAAGAAAATCTATCATATTTTAAACAACTTGATCGAAAAACTGAGGAATGCAAGTATGACAAACTGTCGTATGAGCGTGCCTACAATGACATGAAAGCGAAAAATGATCTCTTGAGGGCTCAGCTGGAATGTCAAAAAGGAAAGGCAGTGGATACTAAGATTACAAAACCATTGACTGAGGATAAAGCAAATGTTCCCAAACCAGTTTTAAAACCAAAAATGCCTGTTTCTATGCCTCCTCCAAAAGTCAATGAGAAAAATGATTTATCAAAACCAGTCACTCCACTTGCCTTGCCTAAACAAAATGTTGAAAAAGGAAAAGCGGTTATCAAGAAACCAAAAGTTTTAGCACCTGGCCTTTTTAAGATGAGTACCACTAATGCGTCTGCCTCCACATCTAAAACATATGGAACAAACGACATAAGTTTAGAAAAGCACTCTAAAGAGACTAGGAAAGCCGAAACCACTTCTCTTGATAAAAATGTGAATCCTAATACGTGTGCCTTACCTTCTACAGGACTAGAAAGCACCTCTAGGAGCAGCAGACTAAAGCCTAAGAGCAATACAAGGAACAATAGAGTCTCGCATGCCTCTAAGAGTAGTAGCTTGAATAAAGAGAAGAAAGTAGAAGAACACCCTAGGAATTTACCGCTTTATAATAAGAAAGACATTTCATCTGAATGTAATGAACCTATGAAACTTGCTAAGTTTAATGAATGTGTTCATTCTGTTTGTGTAACTTGCAAGAAATCTTTAACTAATGTTCATGATGATTGTGTTTCTAAGACTGAGACTGTTAAGCCTGTTAAGAAGAACGTTCCAAAAAGAACTTATGCTAAACGAATAGGAAGACTAGTGGCAAGACTTAGGCTTTACACTACTGATAAGAAGCATAGTGTTTACTTTAGGGATGACATTTGGAAACCCACGGGTAGAACTTTCACACTCCAGAATGGTACAATGAGTGACCAACCATAATACCCAGTAGAAAACTTCTTTGAGTGTGATCAGGATTTTACCTCTAACCCAAAGGAACCAAAATCAAAACGGTTTCCAAAATCTTCTTCTTCTATTCTTGGCAGGTTATCGAAATATGTCTTTGGATCATTGACTCGGGTTGCTCCAAGCACATGACCAGGAATCTGAAGCTGCTGATCAATTTGGTCTGGAAATTCATGGGAACCGTACGTTTTGGAAATGATCATGTAGCAGCTATCATGGGTTATGGAGATCTACCTTTTGGAAATTATTTGATCACTCGGGTTTACTATGTCGAAGGGTTGGGACACAATTTGTTTTCAGTCGGGCAGTTCTGTAATGCAGATTTAGAGGTTGCTTTTAGGAAAAATGCTTGCTTCGTTAGAAACATGAATGGCTCTGATACAAACTTGTATGCTATCGACATTAACCAAATGGCCTCTTCATCACCAATATGTCTTATGACACGAGCATCTGGAACAAAGTCCTGGTTGTGGCATAGAAGATTATCCCATCTCAATTTCGACACTATCAACAAACTTGCCAAAGACAACATCGTCAACGGACTTCCAAAGTTCAAATACACCAAGGATCACCTATGTCCATCATGCGAACAAGGAAAAAGCAAAAGAGCATCATATAAACCCAAACCCGTACCTAGTTCGGAAGCAAGGTTGCATATGTTGCACATGGACTTATGTGGCCCAATGAGAGTTGAAAGCATTAGTGGGAAAAAGTATATTCTTGTTATCGTCGATGATTATTCAAGATATACATGGGTTAGGTTTCTGCGATCAAAAGACGAAGCACCAGGGATCATCATCACCTTCCTGAAACGTATTCAAGTACTTCTTCAAGCTCCAGTAAGAGTAGTAAGAACATACAACAGCACAGAATTTACTAATCAGGAGTTAAGAGCTTATTTTGAAGATGTTGGAATCACACATCAGACATCAGTTGTTAGAACTCCACAGCAGAATGGGGTAGTTGAAAGAAGAAATCGAACTCTTGTGGAAGCTGCTCGCACAATGCTAATCTATTCTAGTGCACCGTTATTTCTATGGGCTGATGCTGTTGCCACTGCTTGTTTTACTCAGAACCGATCCCTAATCCATCCAAGATTCAATAAAACCCCATATGAACTTGTGAACAACAGAAAACCTGATATCTCTTACCTTCACGTGTTTGGCGCTTTGTGCTATCCGACAAACGACAAAGAAGATCTAGGAAAACTGAAAGCTAAAGGTGATATTGGAATCTTCATTGGATACTCAGAAAACTCGAGGGCATTCAGGGTGTATAACAGAAGAACTAGAAAGATAATGGAGACGATGAATGTGAATTTTGATGAACTTCAAAACATGGCTTCTGAGAGACTCTCTCTAGAACCCGCGCTAAATCCGATGGCTTCTAATCAAAACAGATTAGAACCCGCACCAAACCCGCAGACTTCTGGACACATCAGTTCAGGACTCGTACAACAAAGAGCTCCATCAACTTTTGCTGGCACTCCTCATGAACAAGAATGGGAGAAATTCTTTGAGTTAATGTTCGATGAATACTATGGTGGAACTTCGACAAATGCATCAAACCATCATTCCGCTGCACCCGCTCAAAATCATCCACCACCACCAACAGAAGATGCATCTACAACGGTCAAAACCAATGCACCAACTCCATCAACATCATCTACATCTACTCCAGCAACTCCAATTCTTCAAACAGTTTTACCAGCAGTTGATGAGCAAAACCAAAACATATCATTGCAAGAAGAACCTTCACAAAACCAGAACGATGCAACATTAGATGCAGACTTATTTGAAAACCCGTTTGCTACGGAATCAGCTAAATCATCTTCAAGCTTACGAGAACCATCTAACTCGCATACGTTTAACCAATGGTATCCTTCTACTCTGAAGTGGAAAAAAGACCATCCAATTGAACAAGTTATTGGTGAACCTTCATGGCCAATTTAGACGAGACGCCAACTTGCCACCGATTGCGACTTGTGCATTTACATTTGCTCAATTAATAACATCGAACTGAAAAACATTTGGGAGGCAATGGTAGATAACGCTTGGATAGAAGTAATGCAGGAGGAACTTCTCCAATACCGTCTTCATGACTCTTGGGATTTGGTTCCAAGACCAATTGACATTCGTGTCATTGATCTCAAATGGTTATGGAAGAAAAAAAAGGGATGAAGAAATGACTGTAATTCGTAACAAAGCTCGTCTCGTGGCCAAAGGATACATACAGGAAGAAGGGATAGACTTTGAAGAGTCATTCGCGCCGGTAGCTAGACTTGAAGCAGGCAGGATATTCTTAGCCTATGCAGCTCACAAAAACATCACGGTTTATCAGATGGACATTAAGACCGCGTTCTTAAATGGAACTCTGAAAGAAGAAGTGTACGTGAGTCAGCCAGAAGGCTTCATAGACATGGAACATGCAGACTACGTTTACAAACTCAAAAAGGCAATCTATGGTTTAAAGCAAGCTCCGAGAGCGTGGTATGACGAACTTTCCTCTTTCCTGATTCTAAACAATTTCACCAAAGGAACTGTTGATCCTACCTTGTTTACACAAAAATGCAAAAATGACATTTTGATTGTTCAGATTTACGTGGACGACATCATTTTTGGGTCCACTAATTCGAATCTTTCAAAACATTTTGAAAATCTCATGAAAAGCAAATTTGAAATGTCCATGATGGGGGAACTAAAGTTTTTTCTTGGTTTATAAATACATCAATCCCCACGTGGAATTTTTATCAATCAAGCTAAATATACAACTGAGATTTTGAAAAATCATGGTATGGATAATTGTGATTCGGTCGGTACACCAATGGTAACTTCACCAAAAATTAGAGCCGATTTATTTGGGAAACCCATCGATCTGAAGAAATATCGGAGCATGATTGGTTCTCTCATGTACCTCACTGCTAGTCGACCCGATATTCATTTTGTTGTTTGCTTATTAGCACGGTTTCAGGCAAAGCCTACCGAATTGCACCTCAAAGAGGTTAAAAGGATCTTTCGGTACCTGAAGACATCCATTCACATGGGACTTTAGTATCCGAAGGAATCCGGATTTGATCTAATTGCTTTTCAGATGCGGACCACGCAGGTGATCAAGTTACAACAAAAAGTACATTAGGAGGAGCACAATTTTTGGGTGAAAAGTTAGTCAGCTGGTCTTCAAAGAAACAAGATTGCACTGCACTTTCAACCGCTGAAGCTGAGTATGTGTCTCTATCTGTGTGTTATGCTCAAGTTCTATGGATGAGAACACAACTCACAGATTATGGCTTTACTTTCGATAAAATACCTATGTATTGTGACTCGAAAAGTGCCATAGCCATATCCTGCAATCCTGTTCATCACTCAAAGACTAAGCACATTTGTATCCGCTATCACTTCATAAAAGAACACGTAGAAGAAGGTACTGTTGAATTATTTTTCGTGAAGACAGATTACCAACTCGCCGATCTATTCACTAAAGCCCTTCCAAAAGAAAGGTTTAACGATTTAGTTCGACGAATTGGAATGCGAAGCCTAACCCCTGAGGAGTTAGAATGTCTTCTCGAATCTTCTTGAAAATGATTTTCCAAAAAGCTTCGCTGTAAATATTTTTGAAAAACAAAATACAAAATTTGAAAAACCATCAAAAGAAAAATATAAAAATATAAAACTTTCAAAAAATACAAAAATATATAAAATAAAAAAAATCCAAAAATATTCTTCTCACGACATATCTCTCGTATAATCGATATTCTGTACGTTTCTAGAAATGTCATTTAACAATGATACGGACATGTACAGATGCTTGAACGAGAGTTCTTTAAATGTTTTCTAAAACATGTCGATTCTCAAAAACTTCTTCAAAACCGGCTTTCGTATACTTCAGTACGAAACCCAGACTAAAATGATGACTTTTGATTATTTTCAAATCAAAACTCGTGTTTTTAAAGAAAAATCTAGTGTACGCTTCAGTGCACTACATTTAAAACTGGTGAGAAATCATCATCATCTTGAGCACCTTTTCAAGATTGTTCAAAAAGATTTTCAAAATGTTCCAAATTCATGCTTAAATCAAATCCGTTTGTCTCCCTACAAGTTTCTAAAACTGTTGTTTAATCCGTTGATATAAAAAATATCACGAATATGCTATTTTTGAGGGTGAGGAGACGTGATTAAATTGTGATCAAAAAATTTAATGATCGTTGCTTGAATCTCATAATGAGCTCGACTCAGTTGAAACTATTGAATTGACGAGGAATCAAAGTCAGTAAATGTACCATTTCGAGAAACTCGTGATAGACATGCACTTTCATGGGTCTAACCTTCTTTTCAAGAAGAGTTTACAACTTCAAGGTAGTTATTAGAGCTAGTTGTCACCTAAAAACTGACAATGGAACTCTTTAACTAAGCTACGTAACCGTGTCACATGGGGAATTGTTTATCATGAGCCGATCAATTCAAAAAGTGCGAACTCTACCCTCACTGTGCAGATTTCTGTCAAAACTTATAAGCACATGTGAAGGAGGAGTGTTTCTGAAAATATAAAACTCTCAGAGTGTTCCAAACATGTAAGCACATGTGAAGGAGGAGTGTTTATGAAAATATAAAACTCTCAGAGTGTTCCAAACATGTTTTCAATCATAAACACTTTAAGAGATTTTCAAGAAAAACGTTTTATGGCAACATAGGATAGTCATGGAGTTATAAGGTGACTAAGGATAGGAAAATCCGTCCTATGATCCGCCAGAGCCAGAGGGATCTACCCAAGGACATCACCAATAGTTAGTATTAGAAGTCCTTAGGTATGATTGAAAAAAGGAGTAATGTGAGAAAGGAGAAAGAAGGGGTTGAAGAATTAAAAAGAAAAGTAAAAGAAAGGGTGAAAAGAAATAGCCCTCCATAAATCAACCTTAGAGCAGAAACCGGGTTCAATTCATCTGCTACTGGTTGTCACTAGATGACACTGGTATTGAAGAAAAAGACGTCATGGACCCAGTGACGCACCGCACCAAACCTTCTAGCCACTCAATTCCTCTCAAAAGGGATTTGTTTCATTCTCACTGGGAACCCTACATAATCTATCGACTTTCTCTTAAAGATAGTTGATATTGAAAAAGGAGACCCTCTCTCTAGTCTCCGCTCAGGAAAACCAAAATGCACTAACTGAGTCTAGAGCCAAGAGATTCATCAAAAGATCTCATAGGAACACTTGACATTTAATCGCTTGTTGTTCATCAATAAGGACACAAGTGATACATCCTAGAGTCCTACGCAGATCTTAGCAATCTGCTAGAACATTTATGAGAGGTTTCACAATTGTGATCCTCAGTGATTGAATGGAAATTCCTGCCAGGGTCAACATCTAGCAGCCCTGACAGTAGGTCACTTCGGTAACTCCCCGTGGATTACGCTTAGTGTGTCTCAAACGGTCAACAGTCGTGGGGTGATGCTTCGGTGTACCTCAACGACTCACCTGAACTGTAGGTGTACTTCAGTACATCGCGTTATCTCACTTGTAGGACTCCAGTTCAGGAACGACCTTTGTGAGAATTAGAGACGTGTTTTCACACTATGCTGTTAACACACTCGAAATTCAAACTTGTAAGCGCTGGACTATTTCTAACCCATGTTTCTATGTTTTCCTCTTATGGATGCTCGCGGGAGGAAGAGATCGTGCAGATTCTCCACATGCTCATACCAACAACATCACAAATGAAGTTCTCATCAAATTCAAAGGCAAATCAAAGTTAAAGATGATTCTTCGTCAATGTCAAAAAATCTTCAAAAGTTTATAGTCGAGAACTTCATCATTGGTAACTCAAAGTCAAAAAGAAGTGTGAGCATGGTGGAGAAAGACGTGGAGACACCTAACCAACGAAGTTGACAACGGCAGACAACCACTTTAATTGATCACAAAGCATGAAGGAACAAAGAATCAAGACTATTCTATATCTACACGCAAAGTTCAAGCTCAAGGAACATAAAGACATAATCAATTAGAGCATCTTTTGAATGACCACCCCTTAGGGGGAGATTGTTAGCCATAACATTTTTATTAGAAGTGATGGTCATTCACATTTAGGAACTTTGTAACGTGTGTTAGATATCGTGCTAGAATAGTCAACGGGCTCGTGGATTGGGCTAAGCTAAATGGTTAATCGTTTAGTTAAGCTAGCATTGTATAAGTTCATGTAACCCAATCCATGTCCAAGCCCATCTCACGGCCCATAGCCAAGCCTTAGGGCATTATGTTACTTGTACTATAAATACCCCTCAAAGTCTCATTTGAGGGGTATGCTTGAGTGTGTGTGTATGTTTTCCTTTGATATTAAAGTTCTTCTTTTCATCTTATTTCTCTAACACATATACGCATAATATATTCATCAAGTCACCACTTTCCTTTCTTCTACTCTACGCATATCTTATAGTTTGTGTTTAACGTGTTCTTCTTGTGGTAAGATTGGTATTCGTGTGATAAGGTTGATATATTTAAGGTCATACAATATACTCAAGTGTATCTTGAAAACTCATCAACAATGACACGTGTATACTTCTCATGCTGGATTGATCTAGGACTGACTGGTCCAAAGAGATCCATATGCAGGAGGTGAAGGCAGCTTTTGATTGATAAATTTTGTTTTGTTTTGAAAGATGCTCTTTGGTGTTTGCCTTTTTCACAGGTTGAGCATGGTTTATCTTTTGCAAAAACCAGTGATGGTAAGCCAAGGACTTTGTTTTGTTTTTCCATGTTTTTGATGTTTTTGAAATTTAAGTGTGAGAGTCTCTTGTGCCATAGCCAGTTGATAGTTTCAGTGGCTTTAGCAAAGAGACATGTTCCATTTTGAGAGAGTGTTGACATGTCTAAGACATAAACATCATCTCTTCTAGGAGCTATCAACACAACTTCTTTGTTGGCATTGAAAATGGTGCCTTGTTTGTCATTGAATTGCACAATGTACTTTGCATCACAAAGTTGATTGACACTGATGAGATTGTATTTGAGACCATTGATATAAGGTATTCTAGAGAAAACTATTCCATTGCAGTATACTGAACCATAACCTTTAGTGGGACATGATGAGTTATCACCAAATACTACCTTGGATCCTGGTTCCTTTACATATTTGTGCAGATACTCCTTAACACCAGTCATGCTTCTTGAGCATCCACTATCTAGATGCCAGATAGGCTCCCTGGCGTGTCTCTGCACAAATAGTAAACCGGATTAGTTTCTCTTACTGACCCACATACTAGTGGGCTTGGGCCTAAAGGTCTGTTTGAATTTGGCAATTGACTCGTGGTTAGTGGTTGAGTGCATTGTACTACCACAGGTTTTGCATTTGGAGACTGAGGATGGCTAAGTGATTCTAGGTTGCTTGGAGCTTCTCCTTGCTTGGATGACACTGTCATGCTGGGATGTCTCATGAGCTGGATTTCCGCAAATCTCACAGCATGTGTTCATGAGACAGTTATCAGGATGATGATCATTAAAGCCACAGTGTGGGCAAGGAGAAAACGGTTTTGCTCTAGACTTTTGAGCAGATTTGGAGGTTGAAGCATACTGATGACCAACTTTGGTATAGTTTGCTTTACTGAGAGAACTTACATATTGTAAGTGATCAGAAGTTATGTGATCATATTTTTTGCAGATCATACAAAAAAGGATTCTATAACAGTTGTCAGTGGTATGACTGGTATAGTGGCATAGATCACACTTCTGCTTGGTTTTGGTGGTGGCTTTTGACTTTGAGGAACTAGAGGAAGCTGACTTTGTTTCCTTGATTGATTCAGGAACTCTTTCGATGGATTCCATCTTATCAGTTAGCTTCCTCACAAGTTCAGTCAGCTGCTGAATTTGATCAGCTTCAGTGGGGACAAAGGATGTAGAAGTCTCAGTGGGGGTAGATTCTTGTTGAGTTGGTTTTGATGTTCTTTTAAGGATGGTTCTACCAAGTCCAGACCTTTCTTTTGGTGAGTGTGGATTGAACTGTAAAGGAGTAAGCTCAGAGCTAGGAGCAGCACCCTGAAGAGGTTCCAGGGGTGGATGTGGTGCTTGAGATTCTGCTTCAGAGTTGGAGATGTGTTCAGTACTACTGGGCACATCAGGGAGTCCAAGCATGCTCTTTAGAGTTTGACTTTCAGGCTCTAGAATTCTTCCAGAATCGAAATTAGGAAGCTTACTATCAGGATTAACCCGTTTAATCCAATCACTGGGCTTGGGAATAGTCAATACATTGGTAATCATGCCACCTGACATAAATGTTTTGGGAGACTGGTCTTTGTTGTGAGAGTCAGGCAGATGATTTTCACCTATGACTCTCTTTTTGCTGCTGGGGGCTCCCACAACATCAAAGACTCTTGGATTCTTAGCAGTCCTGTTAGGTCACCATGTTTGTAACACAAGCATCAATATAAGAAATAAGAAGAGAAGATTGGATGAACACTTAACTAAACACACGTATGAATAATAATGAAAGGTTTATGCTTAGAGTGAAATAGAAAAGTGAACAACTAACCTTCAAGTGAAGGTTTACAAGACTATTTATAGGGAAGGAACTAGGGCAACACACTAGTTCCCTTCCTTTCCTTATTGGGCTTGGGCCAAGGCTCATGGGCTTTCTACATAAGCCTTGGCATTAATACTAACTTAAAAGCCTAATTATGCACACTATTACATTTTGATTACAAACACTTGAAATATAATCTAGGAGTGATTCCAACAATCTCCCCCTAAGTGTTGGTAATTAATGATTAGAGTGAAAAACGTTGTAGGTGCTGATGTAATAGTTGCTTTGACGTCTTCTGACATTCTTCTTTCTTGTGAGAAGAAGTGTCTTGATTCCAACAATCTCCCCAGTGTAGGGATCTTGTTTACTTTGAATTTCTTCAACTTTGACGTCTTCATTTTCTTTGTTCTTAGATCTTTTGTTCTTTGTGGTGGTAATGATAGTATGTTGTTGTCTGCTACAGGTCAGCTTCCTTGCTCCAGCGTCTCCACGTCTTTCTCCAACATGCTCACACGCTCATATGACAGTGAATTCCAGATGTGAAGTAGTTCTTGAGTCTTTATAACTTTGATTTGATGAAGAATCATTGTGACTGTTGGAATCACTCCTAAACAGTATTTCAAGTATTTATATCTCATGTGTAATAGGTAGCTTTATTATGGCCTTTATGTTTGTTTAAGGTCAAGCTTATGTAGAAGGCCCATAAGCTTGATCCAAGCCCAATAAGGAATAGGGAAGGAGAGGGAGTGTTGCCCTAGCTCCTTGCCTATATAAACTCTTGTAAACCCTCATTTGAGTTCCTTCGACTGGACATCGTCTGTTGTTGTATGATAGTAATGGTGGTGTTTCTTGTTTTCTAGATTCTTGTTTCTTTTACTTCTGCAGTTTCAACTTCTTTAAGTTTCATTTGTTCTAGGGATGTGACCCCTCTAACAACCTTAGTTCTGTGAAGAAGAGTGTTCTTTCTTCTTACAGTCTTCTGCAGTTTCGTTGATAATGTAGTCGTGGATGTTGCAAAAAGTGAGATTAGTAATTAATGGTTGTGAATCCCCCTCTAACAACCTTAGTGAGGATCTAATATAAAGTTCACAAACATTAGTTTTACATTATCACACGTATTAATCCGAAAATTCAATCATAATTACGGTTCCGAATACATCTTTCGGGTACTCGGAACCGGGTTCGGGTTATTCCTTTCCTTCCCTTGATCACACAACGGGATCAAGGAAGGGATATTTATCAGAACATTTGGAAGTGAACTTCCAATCAACAAGTGAAAAGATAAAGTGAGATTCGTATTTG